>JAWQFJ010002935.1:0-2500 GCA_034096865.1 Theodoxus fluviatilis | reverse complement strand
CAGCTGCTGCATTCAGTACAATTTTCGTTGGCACATTCTTTGCCACACCAACTACATGGGTGATCCATGATGGTCAAGCAACTTAAGAAAACTGATGACTGATACCAGTTTGTTAACTTCAAGTCATAAGTATGAAATGGAAAGTGATCGAAATGCGATCACTTAAAATAATGACTACATAAACGTGTTCTTGCTAATCCAAAAGAAAATTATTACATTTCAATTGCTAGACATGCTCGGGCTCTATTGGATCAGATGAGTTCTAATAAACAGGAAAGGAACATATTTCAACAATGGACACTCTATGCCCCCTCCCCTCAACCAATCTCACATCAAAAGGGGCTTGAAAGTTTTGGTGATTGAGATCGAGAGAGAGAGAGAGAGAGAGAGAGGGGGGGGGGGGGGGGCGGGGGGGGGGGGGGGGGGGGGGGGGGGCTGTGTATCCATTTTGAACAGCTGCTGCATTCAAATTCAATATAATTTTCGTTGGCACATTCTTTGCCACCCGCCCCACCTCAAAAGGGGCTACATTTTGAAAGTTTTTTGAGGTTTCGTTATATAGTTGGTGTTGTTACATCAAAAGTATGTATTATAAGTAGCCCCCTCCCCCTTTTTTATTTCTCCAAGATTGAAGATCAAACGATGTGAAATTATGTGAATTTCGGTGAGTTTCGGCGGCGAGTTTCGGTGAGTTTCGGTATAAAAAGGTACCCTTTCTATGGGAGATAACTGCTGCTTTGTTATTGTGTCGAAAGCGTCCACGATGTAGTTATGAATTATTTGGAATTCATTGTGTCAACATTGATTCTGATGACGCCACCGGACTCCAGATCGACAGAAAATGTGCGGAATATCAATCAAGCTTATCGTTGACGCGATGCAGAGGTGCTGCTGTCATGCAATCAATTACAACATTATGAACAACTTGAACTTCAACAAGCAATCTGCAATCACTCAGCCTTACGCCTTACGGTCACAGTGTTATCAACGACTTTCTTTGCAGATTTAAGTGAGTATCAACGCTTTTGCCAGCTGAGCCCTGAGGCGTGTTCAAGACGCCTACCGGTACGTACCGGTACGTACCGGTAGCATCTTGAACGACTTGTTACGGCTACCGGTACGTACCGGTACGTACCGCGCCGGAGAGCCGTTGCGCGTGTATAGCCAAAATGGCTGCCTTCGGGGAAAGGAAGAAAGTCGTCATCACAAATATGCGCTGTGGCACGCATTTCGACCTGTGATTATTACCCAGCCTATGCGAGACGTTACAAGAAGGTAGGCTGATATTGTACTTTTCTTTTTTTAAAGAATAACTGCTCTGAAATAATTACCGGGCAAGATGTGAGCAAACATTTCAACGATAGACGGCAAAACAATTTCAAGGGAAGCAACTCTTATTTCTTACATTAGCCCTTGGTTTGTGGTGTTACCTCCCTTGAAGATAGCATCGAACTATTCTTGCTTACACCAAGTCAGCACTGTCGTTTTGACATAAATTTCTATTCGAGCGATGTCGAGCATTCATGCACAGCTACAGCTTAACGTATTTCATCAGCTTCCACAAGGAACAAGCAGTCTGCAGCTGCTGGTTTACTCATTTGGTTGAGAAGCGCAATCCGCGGCGATGAGAAGGCATCTTGGAAGCCATCTTGGCTACCGTTGGGTCATAACGAGTCGTTCAAGATGGCACACCGGTAGGTAGGCTACCGGTAGGCTACCGGTAGGTCGTCTTGAACGCACGGCTGATAGATACATGAATGATACTCAGTAAGTCCAGCGGCCCTTTGTTCCGTAAGCTCAGCCGCTGTAAGCCGCTGTCAGCGCTGTTTCCGCTTTCTTCAAGCAGCTGCTTCTACGGAACAAAAGGCTGAGGAGTGCCTTCGGATGGGCCTTAATGTTGTAGCGCTCACACGGAAGAGTGTAGTCATTTTCATTCGAATTTGATTTAGTAGACTTGGATGAGCTTCTTGAAGGTAGATAAAAGGCAATAACCCAGCCAGGTGTTTACTGAGAAGCGTGTACAGTTCTTGCTTTGTGAATTGATATGAATTAAGTGTAATTTAGCAGTGAAAAACTTTCATAAGAAACAGGATAGTATGCTACTTAATACACCAAAATATTTGAAACCGAATTTATCAGTAGTCTCTGTGGCGCAATCGGTTAGCGCGTTCGGCTGTTAACCGAAAGGTTGGTGGTTCGAGCCCACCCAGGGACGGCTTTATTTTGTGAATTTTTTAACTTTTAATGAATTGTTAAAATTGCGTGTTTAGATTTTGCATCGATATGATATTCTGCAGGTGAAATAGCTACACATACATTATCGTTCATATTCATTGCGTAAGTGCGAGGGCTGAAGTATTCGCGGATGTTGTATATATCCTCACGAGGTCCAATTATATGCACTCCTGTAGTTGGTTGTTGGTTCAACCTTACGTAGGGAAGAGGTGTTATTGATGATGATTTGCGGGGTTTTGTTTGTATTTAGTCCCCCCCCCCCCCC
>JAWQFJ010002934.1:27500-129219 GCA_034096865.1 Theodoxus fluviatilis | reverse complement strand
TTGATTGATGCATCATTTTCTGCTCAGGAATTGTCATGAGTTGGCATGGTGCATTCTTTGTCTTTTTCAGTCGGATATCAGCACTCTTCTGGAATGATGAACAGCTGAGTGGAAAGGGGAGGAAACATCATTGTCGGAAGCAGCATTTTAAAAATATCATTCTTTGTGAAAACGTGTTCAGGTTTAGTAAATGATTTGCATTGTCATTGTGTCCTTTTTTCAAGCACAGCAATCATGCCCTCAGGACTCTAAGTAATCTGATCTTTGATGATGAATGGAGGCAGAGCTCTGACAATGGACATGTGGACAGTTTAAGGCAGCCTTGCACCGAGTCTATCAGTGTGGCACAGATGCTACAATATGTTTGACCATGACAGGGAACTGTTTCTCATCTCATACCTGCATAATAAAATGTGTGCATTTTGCATTATTCAAATGTGATCAGTGTTTCATCTCAAGATTTCTTGCATTGGGAGTCTTCTTTCTAGTCATGAGAAACCATTCGGTGATTCATTTTATCATGCTGTGAGTTTGATATTTCATATGCCTTGTATCAATATTGACATACGTGTAAGTCACCTCCCTGATCTGTCTTATGTACTGTACTTGTTTTGCAGTCTGTGCAATATACCAAATTAATCCTTTTCCCCAAATTTGCTTTGTGTAAGTCAAGTGTCATTATCAAATGTTTCTGTCTTTTGATTCAAATAATTTAATCCACTTCAGCAAATGTGTCTTGACTAACGTAATGACATACCTGACATTGAATATTGTAATTTGCATTCTACATGTCTAATCCATTTAAAGAATTGTAGTGTTTGCAAAACATGAAGCAGCAGAAGTAGTTTTCCCATCTTCTTTCAGTCACATCAATATTTGATGTGTACTACAGCCTAGTGTCATTCTGCTGACAAAAATGGCATTGTCATGAACATAAATTCTAAGTGGATAATGTAGGCAGCAAAATGGAGAAGAAATACTTTTGCGTGTGTTTTTCAAATTTGAAAAATTGTTGCAGATTGAGAAATTAAGTTATGTATCACTATGTATCATGTTTGGTCTTTGTACTGATCAACAAGAACATACAGGCAGTTAGTTCCAAATGTTTGTCAGAGCATCAAATGTGTATAATTGTCATGAAGTGATCAACCAGTCATCAACTGAATGACTGATGACAAAGTGATGCAATACAATGCTTTATTTATTTAAAGAATGATGTAGATCATGATTATGTCAGCTGAAAATATTTATCTCTGGGAAAGGATATTTACACTAACGCGCAGAGAATGTTCACTGGTGTTGTTCTGTATTGTGCATTTTCCTTGCTTTGGAATTCCTGAATTTTGGAGTTAGTTGGAGTTGGTATGGTGTTGTCCTTTTTGGTTGATTAAAATCAGCTCCAGAGTCAAACATCCTCACTCTCATTGGATATTTGTTGTATACCAAGCAGAAGAAAACAAGGTGTGCAGTCTTGTTGGAATGCTCACAGAACGCTGGCACTGTGACCAAGTGGATAGCGCACTTGACCTGCAGTTGCTTACAGTCAGTTGGAGCAGGGTTCAAGTTGCATCTGATGATTGACTTGCATTGCCTCAGCACGCTTGAAAAGTAATTTTGCCCAAAATATATTGACAATGGGTAGTCAAAGGATGCATTCATTTATGCCTGTAGGTTTTGTGGAAAGACCATCAAGACACTTAAATATCCACCTACTGACTTGCACTAGAATTGCTCCACATCCAGATTCAAATACAAGGAGAAAGCATGCACTCTAGTTTTATTACACTTCAGCTACAACTAGAGTGTTGCTTGATTGTTTTTCCACAACTGCAATGTTGGCTGAAGCGTGCAATGGGCATAAAACAAAAAGTATGAAAAGGGTTTGTTTTTGCTCTTTATTGATTAACATCTATTGATCCAGGACAAGATCCCCCTGTGGGTTCGGGGTAAGAATTGACCCACCGCGTCTCCCTACGCGATTCGTAAGAGACGAATAACTAGGGACACCGTGACTTGATTTGCACTTATTCGATTCTAGCGATTGTCGTGCTTAGTGGCCTTACATAGCCTACAAAGGCTGATAGGCTGAAAACCTCAATCCATGCATCCATCCAGGACAAGAAAAACAAACCATAGATTTTGTTGTAGACCTGTGTCTTGAAGAAATTGCAGTGTCTGAGCTCACCGGATGAAAAATACAAATTGCACATAGTCTTCTCCTTGAACAGTGCATGGTAAACTTGCAGGGTACTGGCATTTTGGGACTGGGGCAGGGAACGAACTCTGGACCTCCCGGTTGATAACCACATACATGTACGTTAATCACTGAGAAATGTGGGAGAGAAGCTGACTGCAGTCTTTGCAATGAAAACAATTGTACATTTGCCTAAACCACGAACCCAACAGCTCTTGAACATCAAAGCTTGATTGTTGCTTGAATTATATAACGGACGAACAATGCATACATTTAATGGAAACTTTCTGCATTATAAAACATTCAGTCGCAATTTTTTAAAATCTTTTTTTTAGAGGGTGGGGTTTGTGTGTGTGTGCAGGAAAGCAATCGGCACATAAAATCAGGACCATATGCTCGAGATATATATATTCATCACAACAGTTAAATTTGACGGTCACAATACGATTTCAGTATAAAATCATCGATCTCGGCCACTGGGGACAACAGGTAAGTACAGGTAATTGCATGCTGGCAATACTCTCCGCGCATTCACGGACGGCTGTCAGCCAGACATTGATCATCTTCAAACTCGAGTCAAATTGGCAGGAAGATCATGCCATGCCTTGGGCAAGGAAATGAACGTCACTTCAAACGGCAAGTACGATCAACGCAACTGGCCTACATTCATTTATTCTACGATACATTCTACGATACATTCTGCGTGCGACCTGAAACGTTTGTAGCCTTTTGCTGACAGTTAACAAGTAGTTGGTGCTTTTGGTCTGTATTGGGTTACACACACTGACCTACGTTTATGTTTCCCACAACCATTCAGACAGTCCCATACTTTTAAGTTTAATAGCAATCTCTCATAACTATCGAAAGTGAAAGAATCCGGTCAGTGGTGCCTTACTGTTGGGAAAAAAAAGACAACATAAATCTGTAATCGGCACTCAAGAGATAATTTGGCAATCGTGCCTTCAAATTTCCTGTCAAAACGTTTCAACGCGAGCATTGATCTACCTGTGAGTCAACTGCATTGCAATCCTGTCATGCAATACGTCAAACACTGGTGGTGACACGCGGAAAGTGCTGGAAAATGTGCGGCTATCCATTCTTTCCACGACACCCATGTATCCCTGGACCCGTGGAATGATGCGCAATGGTTGCCGGTACAAGGCAACCATCTTGGAGCGCTCTTCGTTCATCAGAAGGCCTTCTTCATCATAATCAAGGAAGACGTCAACAAAAAACATAGAGGTGGCAGCCATTTTGATGAACTAAAGTTGAGCTAAACCATCTTTCAGCGAATGACGTCATGACATGCGCACTTGGCCAACTCGACTGGACTGTTTAGTTGCTCCAAAGACCCTCTACAATAAGATGGTTCATCCGGTCACTTCCGGCGAAATTAGGGTCACGCGCGCCACCAAGCGGTAACGGTGACGCTCGAGTCAAGGAAGACAACTTCCACATACCGCGTCAGCATAACAATTTACAGTGGATCGTAGAATCCTCTTATTGTGAACTTCAATTGAGGGACAGGAAAACATTTTCACACTAAGCGGAATGTCACATTAATAGGGTTGATTTCAGTCATACAATGAACTGAAGGGAAATTAAAAGGTTGTGGCTATTTCAGACACTGACTATAGAGCGAGCGCACTGCTTAATATTACATTACTCGTTCGTCGTACCTCGAGCTTTTTCTGAACTCATCTATGCGTGTCCACAGAAGTCGTAGTCGTGATTAGCCGGTCAAAAATGTCGACCACGAAGAAGAAATCAAGGAGGTGACCATTGCAGTGCGAATAACTGTGTTAACTCGCGCTATGCGTGTCCACAGAAGTCGTTTTTTCGTTTTCCGTGGAAAAATAAAGAGAGGTAAGTAATGATTATATAAATGTGTTTTGAGCTAAGCGCAATAAAATACAGAACTTGAAGTGTAATCTAAATCTGCTGAACTGGTGGAGGAAGCTTGTGGCTTTTGCTTTTGTAGGTGTGCCGATATTTGTTTTCGAAAATCTGCTGATTTAGTCACGTCAGCACCTCAGTCTTATTCAGCAGTCTTGATAATGAATGATTCACGTTAGATGATAAATATCGCCTTGAGGCTTGATCACAATTGAGTGATTCTGAATCAGAGTTGAAGAGTTTTGGCAACTGAATTCATACAATTTTTGTTTGCGAAAATGTTGATGAGTATTAAATTAATGATGCATGTGGAATTTATTATAGTGAATAATAGTGGCCAAAACATTTCATCGCAATGAATAAACGCAACCGATCATAGCAGGAATGAAAAAAAAGGTCATAAAGATAAACAAAACTTACAAACACTATGCCGGAAAGCTAGCATAATAAAATGCAAGCACGTAGGTTTTACAAACATGACAGTTGACACATGGCAACTCGCTTTGTGGAGATGAGCATTATTGAAGTTGAAAACTAGTTATGTAGTTTTCTATTAAATTTGTTGATACAGTGGAGTCCACTTATAGTGAACTCTGTTATTGTGGTTTTCCTGTTATTGTGAACAGTTTTTAATTTGGTTGTCTATTTGCACGTGACCGTGTATCTAGTGCCCAGGCTATTTGCACGTGAATGTGTATCTAGTGACCATGCAGGCTGTTTACACGGCAAGTTATTTTCACCGCAAGCAATACGGAAATCATGAAATCTGCATTTTTTTGGCTTACAATATCTGTTTGTGTTTCCCTACTACAGTAGATCTATGCAATTCTATAGTAATAAACATAAAATTACACGGCATGAGCCATGACCGTACTCAGTAAATCCTTCTATCTCGCTACTATCGCATCGAGCGGCTCGGCCAGCAAAAGTAGGCCTACAGATACTGTGTTTACTTCCTCATTATTCGGGAATGGCTTCTTTGAAAGTTAGTTGGAGTAAGGTTTTCATGTTTGTCTGATTTAAAATCTCGCATAAAAATTGTCCAAGATGAGTTCAGAAAAAGCTCGAGGTACGACGAACGAGTAATGTAATATTAAGCAGTGCGCTCGCTCTATAGTCAGTGTCTGAAATAGCCACAACCTTTTAATTTCCCTTCAGTTCATTGTATGACTGAAATCAACCCTCTTAATGTGACATTCCGCTTAGTGTGAAAATTTTTTCCTGTCCCTCAATTGAAGTTCACAATAAGAGGATTCCACGATCCACTGTAAATTGTTATGCTGACGCGGTATGTGGAAGTTGTCTTCCTTGACTCGAGCGTCACCGTTACCGCTTGGTGGCGCGCGTGACCCTAATTTCTCCGGAAGTGACCGGATGAACCATCTTATTGTAGAGGGTCTTTGCTAAGACCGCGAACTCGGCTAATTTCAGCGAGATTTCCGACAGAGTGATCTCCCCGTTTTTACGTGTCTTTTCCCCGGAGCGCTTGTGCGAGATATACATGAATAGTGAGTGTTGTATCTACGCCACGTGAGAGAGAAATATAGTGTATGAATGGCAGAATGCAAGTGCGTGCAAGGGTGTTTGAATTATTTCTTGAAGGCAGAAATTAGATATATGTGACACATTGTTCGTTCCGCGTTCATAGGACATTCTCACTTCTGAAACGGAAATTCAGCCCGAGTTTTGTCCCTTTACTTCCACTAGTTCCGGTAGACTGGTAAAAATAGAAGCTCATGGGATGATCGCTAGATCGTGGCAAAAGGATTACATTAAAGCATGCAAAAAGATTAAGTAGATTAAAAGCTAATCGAAAATAGTCATATTAGACTGTTTTAACGTATACTTTCTGCTCAAAACCTACAGAAGATAAGTAAACAAACCTCACCGTACGTACTTAGCTGGCTAGCAGACACACGCGATCGAACCATAGTCACTACGCCAGCAGACGATCGAGCTAGTGTGATATAATGTTTCATGTAAAGCTCGAATGAGTAGCAGCAGATAACTGTTTAGTTCTGGCTTGAATTGACAATTTCGTTTCCCTGGTCTGGCGAGGACCGAAAATTCACTATCATCGAGTCGATCAACTTGCGCGCACTCGGCGTAATGTATAACTTCACGTAGTTCGGCTTGTGGAGATGATATTAACCGTAGATTTTAGTTGTGCGGGGTAGACCACCCGCCAAAAATTTTGAATAGTGCTTTTGATATCAATGTTTAGTAATTATTGTCGGATCAGATAGCGAAACGATCACAAGCAACTTAAACGAGCTTGGGAGCAGCGCTTACGTTTGATTCGGCAGCTGCAGTCGAACTCGATCGGTCAATCGATGTCTGACATCACACTTTGAGATTTCAATAACTTCATGAAGTTGCAGTAGTTGCTTGTTTGCTGGAATGCCATGTAGCTTGACAACTTTTCCATCAATAATTTTGCCACGATGGTTATGGCAAATGACACAGTACTGTTTTCCACCCCCACATACTTTGAGCGATCTATAGTATTCAGTGCAGACGAAATGTTCGAGAATGCAACCGGCAGCTGCAGTCGAACTCGATCGGTCAATCGATGTCTGACATCACACTTTGAGATTTCAATAACTTCATGAAGTTGCAGTAGTTGCTTGTTTGCTGGAATACCATGTCGGATCAGATAGTGAAACGATCACTCGTGCATTGAGTTTTGATGCGAGACCACGACACTCCCCGCAGGTGTGTTTTGTTTGCGTTGTAAAGTTTGAGTACTAGCTGTAAGTGTAAAAATGGTCAGTTATTAATATAATCGGTGATTTTAGTTGTAATGAAACTTTTTGTGTGTTTTAATGCCATTTTCTTGTCATCATCGACCCGATCTTACAAGTTAGGCCTATACATTACGCCGTGCGGGCAAGTTGATCACTCACTCGATGATAGTGAATTTTCTGTCCTCGCCAGACCAGGGAAACGAAATTGTCAATTCAAGCCAGAACTAAACAGTTATCTGCTGCTACTCATTCGAGCTTTACATGACAGTACTGTTTTCCACCCCCACATACATGTACTTTGAGCTTTCTAGCAAATATCTAGTATTCAGTGCAGACGCTGCGAGAATCGACCGGAACTAGGTGGTTCTACCTAACGCGTTGTTTTTCGACAGAGAGCGCCGAGGATAACTCCTGCAGAGTACGTTAATGAGAATGTCCTATAAACGTGAACACTAATCAACCGACTACGTGACTGGAGAAGCGAGTGCATGTTTCATAAACACTAAAATGAAAATTCCCACACAAGAGCTGGGAAAAGGGTCAAAGTCTCAGTAAACAGATCTCTTTTAAAAGATCTAAACACAATTTTCTCCATGGAAAAGTACGTCCCTAACAAGCTGGTCTAAATAAAGAAATTAACACCGGACGCATATGGTCAGCGCTCTGAGCAGCAGCTAGACGATCGAGCAGTAGGCTGCGATGGCATCTTGGGTCTCCCATTAGAGAAAGCGACTGGCATCAATAGGTTAGAACGCTTTTCCTCTCATTACTTTGAACACTATGGTGTTTCTAGCAGGAATTAGAATTGACGCTTTCATTCTCTCATAGCTGAAAATGAAGCGACGAAGGCACGGAGGAGAAAATTGCGCTGCAATATCATGTTTAAATGCCAGATTCTCATGCGGCTGTTGTGGAACATTTTTTCCCCTCTGTCCCCGAGACGAGACAAATTGTAGTAAATGGGTGCAAAATTCAAGACGTCAAGATTTGACGGGGAAGAAAAGAAAATAATAATTAAACTGTCTCAGTGTCTGTGATGCACAAGATTAACTCCTTTCACCGCAGTACCTCATGAGAACGTACTGTTGTTAAAAATGCAAAATGTGTTTAAAACTGTGATGACGAAGTCAATACAACGTGCGGAAAGACTTTTGTATTAAATTTTCCTTACCCTGCCCCCGACCTTCAGAATAATATAGCAGGATAGACAAAGATTAATTGAGTGCATTCTAGATTCTTCTGCATCCCTAGTTGCAGAAATCTGCCCTCTTTCATACGTTGAGGTAAGTGATTTATTGCAATTATCCTCTGCTGTATGCATTATGTATGAAGTTTGCAGAATTGGGAATGCAAGCCGCCGAAAGTTGCAGACTCCTATTTGTTGTTATTCTCGCCAGCGTCAGAAGACACGGAAAAAGGGGGACGTAACTCTAAATCCATACCTCGAAAATAGCGGAGTGCGCGGTCTTAGTAAAGTATGGTCTTTGATTCTACATTCTTGTAGTTCACTAGAGACTTCGCCTACCTGAATCGGATTTACAGAATGTGCACTACACGCACACATACACAAACACATACATTCATGTGACCGCACACAAACCTAGGATCCAGGAGTGTCCAGGCATACATAGTAACAGAAAAGGCCTTTTCCTACTCGTCCTTTTCTCTCTCCACTTTATATCCCCCCCCCCCCCCCCCGTCTCACCCCATCCCCTACACCCACAACCATTCAACACATCTGAACACACAGATACATCAAGCTAGCTCCCGGCCCCTCTCCAGTCAACCCCCCCCCCCCCCCCCCCCCACACACACACACACACATATGAAGGGTGTGATTCAACGCTTCGGATTACGCAATTGTACGACCCTGACGCACCGAGCTGGAAACTAAACACCGTGGTCCGTGGGTGTGCGTTCCGCGTACTCGCTTCATCTTCGCAGCTTGATTAGATTTCAGTCCACAATTTAAGGGAAAACGGGGCATTAAGCCCCAGAGGGCATTGTTGACCACTTCGATGAAAAAAAATTATTTTAGTTTTAGTTATTTTATTTCAGAAATGAGTTTCAACCAAAGTTAGTTTCTCTCGAGAACGACATATAGTTTTGACCCAGTCGGAAATAGGTCAGTCACAGTGCAAGTTTTTTTACACTACTCTCTTGCTGCTATGTTGAAAGTCCGAAAAAACTTTGCCTCTTAGCCCTCGCTCACATCTAATTTGATGTGCACTTCGTGATCCACAAAGGAACACGAGAATTGCATCAGTGCTTTCCTAAACCACGAGGACAAGTGCACATGCATTAATTTCATTATGTTTCGTGTCATACTTCATGTATTATGTACTGCTTTGGAGAGAAAATTGTGCAGATAACTGAAGAGGAACTGTGGCTTATTCGGTGACGTTTTTGATTCCTCCATTAAAATGTCATTGAAGTTTGTTCATTATGATAAGTTTGATGATATTTCAGCACTGACAGTAAAAACTTCCTGACCCTTTATTAATCTTGAATGAGAAAGACAAAGCCCATGAGAGTCAATCAAAATTCGCTGGGGCTTAATGCCCCATATTTTAGCGTTTTGTTTCTAATATGAAAATTGTTAGTCAACAAGACACGATAGGACTGATGAAATACACACGCACCTCTACTCTAAATTAGCATGTTTCTTTTTTCTGCTCCATACACTTATCCTGAAAATGTCAGTAAAAGACTAGTTGGTGCCCGTTTCCCTTCAATTTTCTGTGCCCGATTCTGTAGCATTATGTCAAGAAAACAGCCATTTCTGCCGTAAGTAGCAGGCATGCTCAATGTGCAAGTCACCAAAGCAAGGTTCTTGGCTAAAAAGATGTGTTTTTAGTCCCTTTTTAAAATCTTTTGAGTTGTTCCGGAATGCTGTTCCAATACTTTGGGCCTGTAAAGGAAAATGACCTGTTACCATATGCTTTTGTTTTTTTCTTTGGAACATCTATGAGTTTTTGACTGGAAGATCTTACATTTTGCACTGGCTTGTAGTCTTTTAGCAGCTCTTGCAGATAGACAGGAGCATTGTCTGTGACACATTTGAAGACAATGCAGAGAACCTTATATTTGATTTGATTCTGCACCTGGAGCCAATGAAGGCTTTTCAAAATTGGCGTCATGTGGGCCCTCAATCAATAATCCTGGCACCAATATTTTGAATGGTATCACATGCAGCTTGTTCAGTTGCTTTGAGCTGTCAGAGGCTACCGATAGGGCATCGGGGCTGCATCATGTCATTTTGGACCTTGCTCCTGTGCATTGGCAGAAAAATTAGCAGTAAAATTTAAATTATGATTAGTTTTTCCTCCCACGTGATTCTATGCAAATTGAATTATTCTGTTTTAGATTAGATAAATCTTTCCAAAATATGTATTTTATGTTGGGGCCTAAAGCCCCCATCCCCTGGGTCTTAATGCCCATAGAGCATGAAGTTAACTTAAGAAATAAAGTTTGTTTTAAAATATTTAGTTTAGAGTTTACTGAAGAAAAGTCAGTATGTTTCATTGGATATCAGTGTCCTCAATTTGTTTACTCTGTTTAAATTTGATGTAACTTTCTACAGATCAGAATAATTACCGAAATAAAAAAAGGGGGTGCCTAATGCCCCGCTTTCCCCCATCCATTGTGACCCTTTTTATGTTACTGCAGAGGTTCCCAAAACGCTATGTGAAACGAATTATGTGAAACATTGTAGTTCATACTGATTCCCGTTTTCCCTGTATAAACAAGCGTTTTAATCCATATAGCTACATTATTCCCATGTCCGGGAATTTTCATACAGATTCCAATGTCACTTGCCCAAGAATGAATACAATTGTCGATTCCAGTTTTACTTGTTTACTAGTAATGTTTATACGGACACCATTTTCTCCTGTCAAGGAAAATGATATGGCTATACAGATTCGAGTTTCCCTGTCTAGGAAATAAGGCTATTCAAAATCTAATTACCCTGTCTAGGAAAATAAAGGCTACTAGCGGGTACCCGTGCTACGCACGGGATACTAAACTTATTAAAGAATTCTAGTAAATCACTGCTGATGTGTGAATATTACAGATTTTATAGCATGTTTACATACAAACTCAGACTGACTTGGAAATACCAAACAAACACATTGATAATAAAAGAAGAGTAAGTACTGTTACATGTTGAAAAGTGGATAAAAATAAAAATTAAAAATAAAACTTTTCCGGGGCTTGAACCCAACGACTTGAGGACTTTCGAGCGTTCACAGTCCCGCGCTCTATCCCCTCGTCTACTGACTCACATGACATCATAGCGAGTCGCTAATGTATATATATGCAGACCTGTTTACCCCAAATTTTGCCTCTGCGTACTCACTGGTTCAGATATGCGTATTTTTTTTAAACTGTGCGTATTTTTTCGCGGACCGACATTTCAAAAATGCAGCATTTGGTTTGCACAATGATACTCCGCAGTCAGTCAACGACACCCAAAAAAATTTGAAGTGGCAATGCAAGTGAAGAGTTAACTGCCCCTTGACCACACACACACTCGATCTGCCTTATGGTGGCCGCCACCCCGCCTGACGTACTGACTTTGCCTGTCCGGGGAGTTTCACCGACATTACTGTTACACTGTTCATGTTCGCAACTAGAGCATCACAACACAGTAGGCCTATTCAAACGTATCCAAGCGGCTAAACAATCAAAATCGCAATTCAACTGCGCAAATTAATCTTCTCTGAAGAAACGGTGATGCTACCGAAACGCATTCAATCAAAAGTTTGAGCAGCAGTCGAAAGGCAAAAGGAACGCTAGAAAGGGTTCTGTCAAAGAGTTCTGGGAGCACAGGGCAGCCGTCGTGCTGCAGATAACCGAATAAATAAACACGAACAATGTGGAGCAATCACACTGTGAAAAGTGCGGTGGTCACTGGCCCTAGGCCTGTGGAACCCGCAGTCACTCTCCGCAGTCATCTCCCGACCTGGATGAGGCAAGGACACAGAAGGCATTGTTTTACCTAAACCCGGACATGTTACTTTTTGTCCCGTTTGTGTCCAACATCAGCGTCGGGCCCTGGAGTTAGGTCGCAGGGACCACCCGTTGAGAGTCAAACGTGGGATGGAGTTATGATATTGATATATCCAACCACGCAGCTGGGTATATATGTTACAGGGAATAAGAACATTTAGGGAATAAGCTTAATCCCTGAAATTTTAAGGGAATAGGCTTATTCCCTGTTTCAACTGGGGAGTAAGCTTATTCCCTAAAAAAATCAGGGATTTAGCTTATTCCCTAAAATGGGAGGTCATTTTTTTGGCTTATTCCCTGATTAGTTTGAAACACACAAACAGAAAGACGTGTACATTTTACCATAAATGAAGTCGATGTAAGTGAGCTTTGATCACTCTTTAAAACTTCTTTTGTTTGGAAATGAGTTCTTTCTTGACTTTTACTCACTCTCTTGATAAATACAGAATGATTTCGTAAACTGTTGTCGGTGTTTGTGTTTTGATCTTTCCTCGGGCAGATTCAGTTTAATTGAAAAAGTCAGTCTAGTCTGTGATTCATATCAAGCAACATGGACGCGAAAGAAGAAGTATATCTTGAGGAAGTGCTAAAAAATAAGGAGAACGCATATAGATTAATTATGACCAGAGATGAGTACCACAGAATTTTAGATGAAGTGAAGGAAGCAGCAGCAACATCAGCTACTAAAACCCAACATCAAAGGCACCTTCTAAGAGGGTATGAAATTCTTACCTGTGGGCAAGTATCCAAACTCATTCTAAAGCGAAAGGACGAAACTGAGCAACCAAAACACTTCATATTTGTTGAGGAAATGTACGATGTTTCAAAGCGAATCCATGTTGTCACTGGCCATGGTGACCGTGATAAAATGTTGAAAGAGGATGGAAAAAAGTATGCAAACATAACAGGCCAGTGTCACTTTGTTCAAGTCTTTGTGCGTTCAGTGTCAGGGGAAAAAAGAAGACATACGATTAAAGGCATTGTTGTGAAGCCTCTCCTGTCAAAGTCCTTTGGATCAAGATCTCAAGTGGATTTAATTGACTACCAGTCACTTAAACAGGGAGGATACTCATGGGTTATGGTCTACCAGGAACATCTTACCAAGTTTTGCGTGCTTAGAGCCCTTACAACAAAACGACCAGCAGAGGTGGCATACCAACTTTTAGACATTTTCCTTCTCTTCGGAGCCCCATAAATTCTTCAAAGTTCATTGTTTTTGAGCAGCAATATTTTTATCTTGTATTTTGATCCTTGTGTATTAATGAATAAACCAATGTATAAAGCAACACATCTTGTATTAGTGTTTCTGTTTGTGTGCTTTAAACTAATCAGGGAATAAGCCAAAAAAATGACCTCCCATTTCAGGGATTAAGCTAAATCCCCGATTTTTTTAGGGAATAAGCTTACTCCCCAGTTGAAACAGGGAATAAGCCTATTCCCTTAAAATTTCAGGGATTAAGCTTATTCCCTAACTTTTCTTATTCCCTGTAACATATAAACCGTACGAGGCCGTACAGCTACCTACCAAAAAAAATTTGGTAGCCGTACCTCACGGCTACGGAACCTCTTCCAAGAAAATGTGCTTACCGTATATCCTCCAGGAACTTGAAGTGATCAAGCCTATGATTTTCAGTTCAGTGCAGGTTGGATAAAACAACCAAGAAATACACACACACACACACACACACACAAATACACACACACACACACACACACACAAACACGCACACACACATAGAGGGAAAGTGTGAGAGAAAGACAGAAAGAGAGAGAGAGAGAGAGAGAGAGAGAGAGAGAGAGAGAAACAGACAGAGACAGAGAAGAGAGAGGCAGACAGAGAGAGAGAGAGAGAGAGAGAGAGAGAGAGAGAGAGAGAGAGAGAGAGAGAGAGAGACAGACTCAAAACTTCAACGGAAACAGGGTCTGTATCCAGAACGGCGAGTTATTTTAACCCCGATTTATCTCTAAAGTAAACTCAGACGATTACAACTGTCTGTTCCGCTCTCCCTTGCCTGGAACACTGTTCTGGATATGGGCCACGCGTGCCAGACGTGGACTTTATCGCGCGAAATTGCACATTTAGGAATACGCAAAAGCTGCATTTTTTCCGCGTATTTTTTCAGAGGCATGCGTAATTTTCGTATTCCATTTTTTCTTGCGGATTAATACGCAAAATTCGTACGGGTACCCAGGTCTGTATATGTTCCGAGTTGGTCCACCAAAAATGCGATCATAGGACGAAGGCCAACTGAAACTTGCGATGACCTAAAAAAGTCACTGCAAAAGTCAAATTTGGTCATGAAAAATACCCTACTACCCCTTCCCAACCGTCCTCTGGGCCGATGCCAAAAAGCAAAGCGATCGGCGAAACGGGCTCGGAGGAGTTCTTGCATAACGTTTTACCTTTTAGCGTATTAATATAGAGATACAGATTCCAGTTTCCCTGTCTAGGAAAATGATACGGCTATACAGATTAGAGTTTTCCCTGTCTAGGAAATAAAGCTATTCAAATTCCAATTTCCGTCTAGGAAAATAAGGCAATACAGATTCCAGTTTCCCTGTCTAGGAAAATGACAAGCCTGTACAGATTCCAGTTTTCCCCTGTCCAGAAAAATGATAAGGCCATACAGTAGGACCTACTTATTATGTTTCTCAATATTGCACATGCCTTGTTATTACATATAGATGCATGGATTTTTTCCTTTTTAATCATTGTATTGTAAACCTCGATACAACGTACACTTAATATGAACTCTATATTATGAATTGTAAGAAATAACATCAAGTTTCACCTGAATAAAGCGTACACGATGACGGCCTTTACACTCTAGTTCAGTGGGCTGAACTCCTCTCAGGCTGGAGCCACTCGACACTTTCCGTCCCCCATCCCTCCCCAAAGGCTGCTGAATAAATAGACTACACTGCAAGATGTCAAATATCTGTAGCGTAATGCAGCGAACTTACATGCCAGTCACTCCTCACCTCTTTCCCTGACCAATGAAAATAGTGTGGTTTCCATGCTAGAAGCAAAGACTTACACTATCTTTGCTAGAAGCCCTCAGCAGCTTCCTTGAGGGAGCAACAACGTATTGAGGTGGGCAGTACGGTCAAAGGGGAGGCAACCATCTCACTATGATGGAACCAGCAATGTATAACCAATGTAGGTCAGGAACTAATTTTTTGCATACACAATCAATTCCATATTTGGTTCCCACTCTTATACTATTTTATAGATAACAGTGCTTAGTTTTAGTGGGAAGAGTCGAACTTGATAATAAGTATGCCTTGATACATAATATTATTCTCTCATGCACTAATATATTACTATTACCAAAGTTCTAATATACAGATTCCAGTTTTCCCTGTCCATGAAAATATGGCTATACATATTCAAGTTTCTCTAGTTCAGGAAAATGATATGGCTATACAGATTCCAGTCTCCCTGTCCAATACATTGGCAAGACTATACAGATTCCAGATAATCCAGTTTTCCCTGTTCAGGAAAATGGTCAGGCTATGCATATTCCAGTTTAACTGTCCATGACAGTTATAAGGCACTGCAGATTTGTTTCCCCCATGGAAGAATATGACAAGGCTACACAGATTCCAGTTTCCCCTGTGGAGGGCTACACACATTTAAGCCCCCCCCCCCCCCCTCATGGTCAACATACCCAGTATTCATGCAGGGTACACCAAAAACAGCCACTTCTAACAATTACAGTCTCTCAAAACAAGTCTAGATCTAAAATGCCCATTTGCCAGTCACTAGTCAAATAGAATCTGTAGGAGCGATACTTAAAAAAAAAAAGAATGACATCATTTTGTTCATGGAAGCAATACTGAGGAGTTTCTCAAGCTTTCTGTGCTTATCAGCCAGACTATATGGCCAGTTACCCCACCACCACCAGCCATCTCCCTTAGCTGTGATTCTTGTGACCTTTAACATCAACCCACAGCTATGAGCTTGTAGATCAACACTGCCAAGTATGGAACAGAACACAATCATCACCATCTTGCACCAGAATCCATGAATAGCACTTGAGAGCCTTGCAAAGACAACAGCAGAATGTGTCAGTGTTGGACAGGCTAGTTTATTCAGGCATCAGACTACACCAACAAGTGGCTCCATCCCATGGACACCATGGTCACTGGCCAGAAAAGTTGTGGTGTCTGATTGCCAAATGCGTGGTGTGTGAGTTAGAACAAGTCATGATCAGTCTCCTGCTGAAAGTCTTTGGAACAGTACATGAAATTGTCAACAACAGCCAAATTTTTTTATTCAATTTCTACCAGCTTTCATAGGTTTCCATCAAGTATACCAGCAAATCTTGAGGAACTTACTTTGGAAGCCACCTACATAATCAGAATGACATGAATTTTATCTGGACCAGAGGTCATCTATGTTCACATCCTGTGAAATACACTGCATTCCTTTGGAAGGATTCATCATACCTGTTGTATCAGGTTCATTGTAGCATCTCAAGTCCCCATGATCATGAAAATTTGGATGACTTCAGCATGCTTTCTTTCAACCTGGGAGGGGTAGCAGACACCTTGGAGGGAGAATGTCCAAGTGAGTTTTCATCAGGGTCAAGGTGCTGGCTGCGTGTCACTCTCCGTGGAGTGCTCTCACGTGAAAAGTCTTGCTCCTGCCTGTCCCCATCATCTGAGAATGGAGATCCACATCGGTAGTTTCCCAGCTTGGGAGCTGCCTCCACCGGACCTTGGTGCAGTGACCGAAAGTCTGGTGTTTGAGAGGAGGGCACTAGCCCCTCAAACTCCCCAAAGATGTTCTTTTTCACACTGCGCAGGTCTGAGGGAGTGAGAACAGCATCACCATGGCGTGGCCACTCTCTCTTCCCACATGACTTTGCCCTGGCCAGGGGCGAGTCCTGCTGGGTCATCCTGCCTGGGGATCTTGTGGCTGGGTCCGCAGCAGAGGCCAAGGACTTCCTGGAGAGCCGTTGTTCAGGCAGGCTGCTTGCAAAGACATTCTCAGTCTTCTTACGCTTGCCTGCTGGAATTTCATTCAGCACACGGGAGGATGCCCTGGCAGAAGGTAAGGAGTTGAGGAGGGGTTTTCCCCTGCCGTCCAGTTTCACTCTCCCATTACTGTCCATTTTCCACACACTACAGTCAGGTACTTCATGAGCATAGTGTCCGTTGAAATTCTTACTCACTGCAGAAGCAACCCCCGACATGCCGTTCCGCACCTTGGCTATCATTTCATCTGTAAACTTCAGATCTTCTCCCTCAATGAGTGCATGCAATCTTTCAGTAGCTGAACTATCAGTTTTCCGGGCTGAAACAGAAGTCAACTTTTCCTTCCCTGCAGACACGGGTCCAGCAGATTCCTTCCTGGTGCTCAGTCGTTGGTTATCCTTTTGCTCTTGAGAGAGATCCCTTTGCTCACTGAGCTTGGAAGTCACCCTTGGCCTTGTGGTTCTCAGCTGCCTTGTGTCCTTTGGTCTCTGTAACTTTCCATTCTGCCTGGACCTTCTCCAGCCTCCTTCCTCTTCCTCCGGCTGCTCTGGTTTTATGTGTCCCTTGGCGTCGCTTTCATGCTTGCTCCCTCTGTCAGGCAACAGGTGTGCCCTAGTGCTCCTGTGGGGTCGGGAGCTTTCCATACTGCTGAGACTTGCTGACTCTACATCTACATCCTGTGTGCTTTGCGGACTGCCCATGACATGCTCTGCAAAGGCCTCCCCTGCAACAGTTTCAACTTGCATCTGCTTTGAAAGTCCAGAATCTCTTCCCTGACACATCTCCACTCTGTCAGAATGCCTCAAAACAACATTACTGTCTGTGTCTCTGCCGCCAGCATCTTTAGCAGCAGCCAATGCCACACTTTCTTTCTTCACATTGCTCAGGCGCCTCTTGGTCAGGGAGAGCTTCAGCCTCCTCCCTGCATTGCGCACAGGGACGGTCTCCCACACCGGCTCATTATCAGACCCGGTGCTTTGGTCTTTTACTTTAGGACTCGCTGGCTTCCTGTGCTGCTTCCTACGCTTGCCAAAAAGACGCCTATGCCGCCTGGCACTTCTTGCACCTGCCGACTTCTTTCCTTGAGCGCCCTGGCTGCCTGCATTGAGAGCACTCCTAGGCCTCATGTGCAGGGAAAGCTTCAAACGCGGAGTTGAACGTGTAAATTCCTCCTTGATGGACCCAGCAGATGCTGACGAGACAGGAGGGGGTGTAGCGGATGGAGATGCAGCAGGTGGGGATGCAGCAGGTGGGGATGCAGCAGGTGGAGAATCAACTGTCAGTTCCTCCTCTTCTTCCTCTTTCTGTTCATCCACAACATCTACAACACTGTCAGGGCAGGAGATAACGTCATCCTCCTCCTCCATGCTGGACATCTGTGGGTTCTCATCCACCCGGGGGCTGAGCTGTGGGGGTGAGGAGTTGTCCTCACTATTGTCATCGTTGAAAGAGAGCTGGGTGTCTGTGTCAAGAGTCAAAGGAAGAGCCTGGCTGAAGGAGGAAGCATCCTGGCTGTCAGCGTCGCCTGTCAAATTGCTGCTTTCCTCCTGGTTGCTGGTGTTTTCTTCGACGTTGCTGTTGTTAATGTTGACGGTGCTTCTCTTCTTCCTGCCTCGGCGACTGCCTTGGATGGGAGACCTCAGTGCCAGTGGAGGGGGTTCCACCACAGGGCTCACTACTGTCTTGAACTCCCGGGCCATGCGCTCTGCCTCTCGAGCACTGAAGTTCAGGCTTCTGTCAGTGAGAATCTCATTCAGCCGTCTAAAGAGAGCCTCATGGGAATTGAAGTACTGTCTCTTCATCTTCTCTCGCTTGCTCACCATGTAGCACAGGTTTCGCACCTGCAACATAAAAAGAGAGACCATCATTGGAGATGGCAGAAAATCCAGTCCTAAGTGCTAGTTGCAAAGTGGTGGTGCTAGCATAGACACTATATGGACCTTGCAAAATGCAATTGAAACACAGATGCATGCACACAGAGACACGCACACAGAGACACACAAACAGAAGTAGAAGTATTGTTTCCCATTTTACTGGTATCACTGGATCATTCTGATCAATTCTTCAAAAGTACCTGATGACACAATGAAACATAAGACACAAAGTCAGGTATCAGTCCAGTCACACATAACCACACACACACCCTCACAAAACCATTCACACACACACACACACACACACACAGGCACATGCACACACAAAACCACACACAAACAGTTCAGTTCAGTTCAGTCTCTTAACCCTGAGATAGGTTGTTGAGGCACCACTGATGACTTTCGGTCAATCTTCCTCCATCGATCTCTATCCTCTGTGGCTCGCTGTGAGTCTGCAAAGGTCAAGCCTGTCCACTCTTTGATGTCTTCCCACCTCTTTCTCTGCCTGCCTCTCCTTCTCCCAATTGGTACGGCCAGCCCACTGCCTCTTGACACGTGACCGTACCACTTCAGCTTTCTGCTTTTCACGATTGAGAGCAGGTCTTCGTACTGTCCAATTGCTCTCCTGATCCTGTTGCTGACTTCCTCATTCGTGACATGGTCTTTATATGAGATGTTCAGAATCTTGCGGTAGCATCTCATTTCCAGGGCTTGTATCCGTCTCTGTAGTTCAGATGTGAGTGTCCAGGACTCGCATGCATACAAGAATATGGAGATGGCCAGCGTGCGCATGAGCCTGATCTTCGACGCGAGAGTGATATTTCTGTCACGCCATATTGGCTTCAACTTTGCCAATGCTGCTGTTGTTTGTGCTATCCTGGACAGTATCTCTGGTTTGGACCCTTCATCAGTCACGATAGATCCCAGGTATTTGAAGTTGTTCACAGCTTCCAGTTTTTGGCCCTTCACTTTGATTTCCATTTTGAAGCCCCGAGGATTGTTCGTCATCACCTTGGTCTTCTCGGCGCTGATCTCCATGCCATATGCCTGTGAGGTCTTGTCCAGGTGCTCAAACACACAAACACAAAACCACAAACAAAACCACACACACACTCACCCACATACCCACCACGGGGCCACTCACCCGTTCCAGGTCTTGACGCAAGTGGACAAACATGCGCATGCGGGACTGGATGGTCTTCTCCTGGCGGTTCTCCAGCACTTCTGCCTCGTCCGCTTTGGGCAGCAGCAGTGCCTCATTGAAGTTGGTTTTGCGCTTCAGCTTCCAGAAGTTGAAGATGAGGGCAGTGGTCTCCTCGTCCAGCTGGACTTGCCTAGCCAACTCAGCGCAGTCTATGACGGTGTAGAAGGCCTCCTTCAGCTCCTCCAGCCTGCACAGAGACAGTCTGGCATCACCACACGCAGCCAGCATGCCATGAATGGGAAAGCAGGTAGCTGTCCGAACTGGTGAACACTAGGATGTTCCAGAAGTTGACAAATCATTCACTGTCAATAATAAACCAATTGAAACATGATGGGAAGTTGACCCAAGTTTGGTAAAGTTTTCTTGTCTGTACCTTGCTCCTACTGCATCCGTATGAAATAAACTGCATGCAAACGAGTCTACCCATCCTTTGTGTTCTGTGATTAATTGATATTTTACAAACAGGTACAGCAGGGTAAGTTTTCCGTTCCAGAAATACAGTATAGTAGCATGAATTATAATTCACGTCGTCATAGAGTGGACCATGCAAATGTCCTTACTGTTCAGTGAGGCAGTTGCTGTGCGCAATACAAACGTTTTATGTCTAAAATTTTTGTTTTCAATGGCAGAATAGAGTTAGGAATTTGTTTTGTTTACTACCTTCAATGCATACATGCAAATGGAGAGATATCAAGTTAATTTTAGTGCAACAGAAATGTTTCTATGATCATCCAGCCACTGATCAATTTTCAAAGAAAGTCTTCTTCATCACATTCAAGTGACGTCTGGTCCCAAATTTTAACTGTGCTCATTACACAAGAGCAGATTGGATGAGGGGGCTGTTGTTCCAAGTTGTCCAAAGGATGTTGAGTGCCTTTAAAACCATTAAAGATAACAACATCTTCTGTTTAGTTAGCTTTTTCACAGCAACATTATTTGACATTTTCCTGAAATCAGCAATCAAAGTACATTGTCACTGCAATCACTTGCATCAACATAATATGACTGCATTTCTTGCAAATTCAGGGAGAGCACTCCACCCATCCTCTCTGTGAGGAATATTTTTACCCCTGTGTACTGCTGCAGTTTTGTTGGCATGGAGAAAAAAAAACTGTTTCCTGATGGGTGAGGGGGTGTGCTCATTGGGTTCTGTCCACTACTGATCCCTCAGCCTACAGCTGAGACTCCTTCCAGCTTAGCATACTTGAGTTACTTCAGTCTAGGACAAAAAAGCAGATTCCTCTTGTGATTATGAGAACTGACATCTGTCAGGGCATCTTGTCTTACTTTCGTTTTCGGTAAGTCTCCTTCTCCTCTGATGTCATGTCTTTGGGATCCTTACTGGGCGAGTCTGGCTCCTCTCCCACACGCTTGGAGTGCTTGGGGCAGTAGGCCTGCAACACCAGCACACCCTGTTAGCACCACAGCGGGCAGCAGTGACAGCATGAGGTGCCACACACCATCAGCCCCACTCCACAATACTGAAGACAACTTGCCCAAAATCACATTACTATAGACGACTCATCCCACATTGCAATACTGTTGATAATTTGCCCCCGTATCAAGTGAGATGAACATGTTAGTTTGTTACACACAGTGCCACTACAGTAAAAAAATATTCACCACAAACGCATGCACGAGAAAAATCTACCTTCTCTCCTTGTTAGAAACAATAGGACAAAATAAGAAAATGACCGAAAACTGACTTGTGCCAACACTGACAGTGAAGGAAGTCACTCTTACTTCTAATAAAATTTTCATTTATGACACAATAGTGTCATACTTTCTCTTCTCATGAATCTAGCTTTTAAAGAACTGTCTGTAGGCTTACAAATAAGCAAAGCAAACTCAAAGCAACAAACAAAGGCATCAACACTTATGCCAATGAAATGAGGGTATGTCCCCACACATGATGGAGAAAGACTGCCTGGGTGCCTGAAGCACCTGGGTACCCATTTTCCTGCATCTCCTTGAGGCCAAGCTACACATGGCATGCCACACAATCTGTGAAGCCAAGGGCAACATACAGCATTACTCATTCCACTACTGAATGAGAACACATGGATCCAATGATGTGAGTGGGAGGGGGATGGCGAGGGAGGGGGTGGTGGTGAGGGAGGGGAGGGGGGAGGTTGTGTTAGGATTGAAATGCCTCTGTCACTCAAATCTGGAGGAGAGATTTGAAAGAGGCCAAAAAATTGTCAGACATAAACACATGCAGATCATGTGAGGAGGAGAGCTATTGTCCAGGAATGTTAATAGTATCCCAAGCCAAAATGAGGACTGCCCATTCTGACAAAACATCAAAAGAAATTTTTCGCCCAAACCTCAGGATGCCAGGGATCGGCTTCAGGGTCACCTGACTGCATTAAAAAAAAGAAGGCAGATCAACACAATGGGAATGGGGATTAGGGAATGCATAAAGCAATCATTCCAACTTTTGGTCACCTTGTTTCACACACTGCCACTCTCATTCTGCTTTGGTCACCTTGTTTCACACACTGCCACTCTTATTCTGCTTTGGTCACCTTGTTTCACACACTGCCACTCTTATTCTGCTTTGGTCACCTTGTTTCACACACTGCCACTCTTATTCTGCTTTGGTCACCTTGTTTCACACACTGCCACTCTTATTCTGCTTTGGTCACCTTGTTTCACACACTGCCACTCTTATTCTGCTTTGGTCACCTTGTTTCACACACTGCCACTCTTATTCTGCTTTGGTCACCTTGTTTCACACACTGCCACTCTTATTCTGCTTTGGTCACCTTGTTTCACACACTGCCACTCTTATTCTGCTTTGGTCACCTTGTTTCACACACTGCCACTCTTATTCTGCTTTGGTCACCTTGTTTCACACACTGCCACTCTTATTCTGGAACCAATTTTTGAGCCAAGAAAGTTATCTCATGCTTTTGGAGAGAAATTTTACATGAAGGTTTCACCCAACTTTTGACGTTATCAATAAAGCTATATATAAGGTATTGTAGTCACATTAATAAATGATATTAACTAGGAAAATGCCACCTATGAGAGTTTGGACGTGGCTGGCCTTTATAAATCTCACTGTAGGTGCCTGACAATTAACAGTAAACAAGCCGATACCCAAGGTTGTTTTACCTCTTCAAACTCAACGTTGCAAGCACTCACTGTAAACAAGAAGGGCAAAGCCCATACGACTCACATGCTTGACCTTGACCTTTACATGACCTTCAGGTGACCTTCAAGGTCAAGGTCAAACAACTAAACCTAGCAATGACATCATATACTAAGAAATGCTTTACACATTTTTCCTACCAAAATACATGGGTCAAGGTCATCCAAGGTCATGCAACACAAAGCTGTTAATTCAAGACATAGGAAGCACAATGGTGCTTATTGGCACTTTCTACTATGAGATATGGTCACTTTTAGTGGTTCACTACCCCATTTTGGTCACATTTCATAAGGGTCAAAGTGACCTTGACCTTGATGATATGTGACCAAATGTGTCTTATGATGAAAGTATAACATGTGTACTACAATCTTATGAAGTTTGGAAGAGTTATCTTCCATAGTTCAGGGTCAAGGTCACTTCAAAATATGTATACAATCCAACTTTAAAGACCTCCTGTGACCTTGACCTTGAAGCAAGGTCAATCAAACTGGTATCAAAAGATAGGGATTACTTTGCCCTATATATCATATATAGGTCAGGTATCCAATCTCAAAAACTTCAGAGAAAATTGGGAAAATGTGAAAAATGGCTTTTTTTAGGCAACATTTATGGCCCCTGCAACCTTGACCTTGAAGCAAGGTCAAGTCACTATGTATGTTGTTGTACACCTTGTCATCCTACACCATCATGCCAAATTGGGTGTTGATAGACTTAATAGTCTCCGAGAAAAATCCAACGTTAAAGTTTTTTACAGATGCCCGGACGCCCGAAAAGGGCGAGTACATACTCACTTTTGCTTCGCATGCGAGTCAAAAAACAAACCATGTGAAAGATCAAAGATCCATTAATGTGCATGTGTTATTTAATTGTGTGTGAGATGTGAATGAATGGCCTTAAAAAAATATCAAAGTGGTGCGAAAATCGCGAATTTACTGCCGCAGTTCAGTTTCAGCACCTGACAAATTTCGCACGTCATTCATTCAAATCGTGGTCACAACCTCCCCTTACACACTACACTGCAAAAAATAGCACCAGCGTGTTGCGCAGGTTCTCAGCTTTCCATTGGTGGATGGGAATATGTGAAAATCTAGTAAAAAAAATATTTTGTATCAATTTGAAAATTTTGAACTTATTTTTTAGCTAGTTGCGTAATTTGGAACCACCTTTTCTACCCACCATTAGAAATATATTTTCTTCTCCTTTTGAATGGTATGCAAATGAACGCCGTGCGACCCATAATCAATCTGTGGGGACAAATGAAACGAAGGTTTGTGGTTGGTTTGTTTCGACATTTCCTCTCATGACGTGCACCACTACTGTCAGATTTGGCCAGATTTCGGACACTTATCGGTAAGTTGACGACTCTACATTAATGCAGATTACTCATGAATAGCCGAATTATTAAAATCATTCAATATTTTATGCAAAAGTAAGCATTTCATGGCGGATTCGATGAATGTGTGTGACTGATACCAATCTCTCGGACAGGTTTCTGAGCTCTGTCTAGGAAAAGTGTCAGTGTCTGACTTTGCTGATCAAAAACTATATTTTCAATGGTTGCTACCGCGTATCTGATCACTATTTAAATTTAAAGAATGCTTGATGGTTTGGTAGAAATTTTAGTTTTCGAGATATGACATTTACAAGTATTTTTTAATTAATTTTTACAGTTGATGTAAAACGCGTAAGGGGGGTAACTCTAATCAAATTCGTCTGCTTCGGAAATTCGCAGTTTACATGCCAACACTTTTTCGCAGTCTAGTTTATCCCAGCTTCTCCGAATAACTTGTTTTGAATGTATTTGAGCAATAGGGACGATATTGCATAAGTATGCTACTAAAAACAAATTGAGAAGACTTTAAAATGTTTTTAATTGTGAGATAGAACCCAAAGTGCTATCTCATTCTCAGTCTCTGTCACATAGTGCAAACACAATTTCTCATTTTCTGCACTTTGAGTTATGTGTCTTATCCTCATTTATTTATTTATTTTTAAACAGATGATGCAACCTATGGAGCTCTCAAAGGATCCTTTGCTGTCTAGGGCCCAGGAGCGAGGAAGAAAGTACACGTTCTACAGATGACAAGGAAACTGCTGCTGCAGATGTATGTGTTGAAAATCGAATGCTCGGATCCACCACATGGGAAGACATGGGACGACGCTGAGGAGTTTCTGGCAAAGGACTGCAGCTTTCCACAGTTCCTCAATACAAACTGAGGACTCTAATGGAGTCTACGGCCAGAGCTGTGCTGAAAGTGACAGATGCAGATCCGATTTTATTTCTAGAAAGTGAGGTGGACCTGAATGAAATAGGCCCTTTCTGCAGTGACCTTGGACTGACACAGCAGAATCTGCTAGACAGTTCTTTGGATTGCCTCTCCATCAAGTTTGTGGCATTCAAGTTTCAGAACCCTCAAGAAATGAATGCTGTGTATTATGATCAGGATTTTTACATTGGAGAAATCGTGGAGGTCCATGATGACGAAACAGCAACTGTGAATTTAATGGAAAAAACGCACGTTCCTGTGAAAGGATCCTTGGTGTACAGATGGCCATTGCGTCCGGACACATGCAAGGTGTCTGCTGAATCTGTCTTTGCAGGAGATCTGCAGCTGACTCCATTTTCTTCCTCACGCCGTGCCTTTCTGGTTATGAAACCAAAGAACTTGCAGTCTTTACTGCTCATTCAAGCAACATGTGCAACATTCTGAGTGAATGAAGTCCACTTTTGAGAAAGACGGACACAAGAACAAATTCAATATGTTACAACACTTGCAAAATATGTGATTAGTGGCCAAATGAAATACTATTTTCAAGTGATTTCTGTCTACACCTTACTTCACAGTGATTATGAATGTTGTATGAACCCATTCTTGATGATAGCTGTATTCTAGCTATATTTGTATGAATCAGAGTTGAACTGCTTTGACATAGACAGTCAGTGCTGTCAATATTGATAATTTTTCCTTTATTGCTGTCAAGTCTAATTTAAATCCATTCACATGTTTAAATTTAAACAGCCAATTTCAGCAAATGGGGAGTAAGTAACTCACTGAATTGAAAGAATCAGATTTCTCACCAAACAGTTGCAGATTTATCAAATTCAGCCTGATTACCTGTGAATAACATTTTATTTATGAAATAATATTTACGTTGTGGCTGTTAGTATATGAATGTTTCTTTTTGTCCCTTGTTTTGACAATTTCAGAATTTTTTTAATGAATTATTTGGAGTCAAAATGGCTGACAGGTCATTTGTCCGTATTGATAAATTAATATTTTGAAGAGAAATCTGTTGGGTTTTTTTTCTGAAGGAGATAGAGATATGAATTCTTCTTTATTTCAAACAGATTGTTATTCTAAAGTATTCCGGCAAATATGAAGCAAATCGATGGAGAAAAAAAAGTTAGAGCCGTTTAACTTTTAAATACCGCAATCTTTTCACCAAAATCGTTAGTTTTTTTGCACTCCTATGAGAAATGCTATATGAATTGTTATGAATGTGTTTGCTATTGAAAAACATTGTTTTACTTCTTTCCTGCAAATTTGAAGTAAATTGGTTTATAATCAAAAGAGTTATGACTATTTTAGTGTTCAAAATGGGTGCAGCTGTCCGCATTGGACATTTTTTATGTTTTGTCAACTTTGCAGACATTTGACTTGAAAATGAGATCATGGTACCATCCCCCCCAAAACAAATTCCCTGTTATATGTATGTATAGGACATATGGAAATTAGCAAATTATGCCTCATCAAATGATATGTGAATGTGCTACAGTAGGCCAAAGTTAGCACATCTGCCAATTTGACACTTTTACGATTGCTGTTTTCATCATTTCGGACAGATGCTCTAAAAGTATAATTTCAGTGAGCCATCTGGTATGATGAATTTTGTGTACAACTTTTAGATGTTATTGTGATCCTAAAAAATGAAGACTGTAAGTCACGTGGTTCTGTGACATTTTTGTGCCTAAACATGACCCATTTGAAGGAATTTATGCCCGTGCGATAAGACCTTAATTTCAATATGCCATAACTTTTAAACTAATAAACCGAATTCCATAGTTTTGTGAGTGTTGTGATTCTATTTGAAAGTTCTTTCAAATCATGCAAAATTCAAATGCAAGCACACAATTTTTAATTTTAAGTGCCGGTGGTACCTACTCACTGTAGAGAGGACCATGCATCACTATCAGCAAAAGCTGGGATCTGGTCAGACTTTCATTTGAGATCACATCTCAATAGATGACAGTCACATGGATGAAAGTGACTGCAACAGGCATGTCTTGTAGCAGCTTCAGATTCCATGGTAAAGTATTCCCAAAGGAAATACTCTTAAACAGCATTTTGTTTCAGGCAGTCTGATCATCCTGCACAACAAGAACCATGACCACAAGGGCTATGAATGAAAAACTGTCATGTGTTGCTTTCATGAGAAACATTCCATTCCCAGGTAAAGTACCAGATGAGAGAATGCCAAACATTGCTGGGAGAATGGTGGCGTCCACTAAGATGAACTGATGGAGAAAGCTGAAGATGAAAATGTGGGGAAAATATTTTTTTAAGAAGTTGAAGGTATGACTGAGTGAGGAAACAAAATGATGGTTGAACTGAATATTTTAAAAGACTTCTCTTAACACTCCTCAGATCTTTACCTGATGGTGAATTGAAGAAAACTTCACAATTTTCAATGCACAGAAATATCAGCATGAAGGGAACGTGGTGGTATCAAATTGGCAGGCTGATTTCATTTGATTTTCTTTCATGTCACATTTACATCTACACAAGCACATGTTCAAGCTCACAGACAGGCATGCACACACACACACACACACACACACACACACACACACACACAGAGCTGTGCATGTGTGACATTCTCAAATCATATGAAATCATTTCTAGCAGTAGCTCGAGGATGGATAGGTGTTTTACGGCCTATCAGCCTTTGTAGGCTATGTAAGGCCATCAAGCATGAAAATCACTAGAACAGTTTAGAGTAAACGCAAATCAAGTCACGGTGTCCCTAGTTATTCGCCTCTTACGAATCGCGTAGAGAGACGCGGTGGGTCTATTCTTACCCCAAACCCACGGAGGATGAAGCTCGAGGCCCCGGGTCGTGATATACAAGTATTGTTAGAAATTCCTTTATATACCAATTTTTGAAAATATTTTCATGAGGATAATGAGGCACTGAAACTAGACCAGAGGCTCAGCAGAAAATGAGCAGGAACCCATTGGCAAGGACAACTAGGAAGAACTTCAATGGAAAATTTTCATAAATTGGAGAAATTAATAATAATTAAAAAGATAAGACTGACAGGAAGGAAGGACGGGAAAAGAAAGAACAATTCATTGTAAAAATTGGAAATAGGGGAGCTTTTAAAAAAAAGCGCCAAAAACCCATATAAAAACAAAATAAAAAAAAGAACAAGCCTACACTGAGTGAGCAAAGCTTGCATACAGCTGCAACATGACACTGAAAGCCGAGGTGAAGACAAAGCTGCTGAAGCAGGCACTGCAACTGCCAGTCAAGTCCTAGGGGGAAAGCAAGGTAGACAAAGTCACCATGCAAAAAATTCAATCACTTTCGCTAACAAAGAATGCGATGTGGTGGTCCTTGACAAGCTTGACACAAATGGGCACTTGTGAAAATATTTTAAGTATCTCATAAAAAGTTCAACCATAACCATATGTGAAAACCATCAGATGAAATTTCAAAACACTGCTGCCAAATAACACCATAGAACAGCAGGCCTCAACTCACGCGAAGTTTGACTCCATCTGTGTTTTCATCTTCCAGATCTGTTTTGAAGATGAGATTCCCCTTCAGGCCGCAGGTGACGTGGAAGGCAGTCTTGCAGGTCTTGACCGAACACTGGATACAAGCCCCCTGCTTCTTCTTGCACAGGCAACATACCAGAGACCACCGGCTGGGCTGCAAAAGAACATGTACTCCTTGCACCTACTGGCAACTTGGAACCACAAGAGTTGACAACACAGCACCACAAGACTTGACAACACAGCACCACAAGACTTGACAACACAGCACCACAAGACTTGACAACACAGCACCACAAGACTTGACAACACAGCACCACAAGACTTGACAACACAGCACCACAAGACTTGACAACACAGCACCACAAGACTTGACAACACAGCACCACAAAACTTGACAACACAGCACCACAAGACTTGACAACACAGCACCACAAGACTTGACAACACAGCACCACAAGACTTGACAACACAGCACCACAAGACTTGACAACACAGCACCACAAAACTTGACAACACAGCACCACAAGACTTGACAACACAGCACCACAAGACTTGACAACACAGCACCACAAGACTTGACAACACAGCACCACAAGACAACACAGCGCCACAAGACTTGACAACACAGCAACACAAAACTTGACAACACAGCAACACAAGACTTGACAACACAGCAACACAAGACTTGACAACACAGCACCACAAGACTTGACAACACAGCACCACAAGACTTGACAACACAGCACCACAAGACTTGACAACACAGCACCACAAGACAACACAGCACCACAAGACTTGACAACACAGCAACACAAAACTTGACAACACAGCAACACAAGACTTGACAACACAGCACCACAAGACTTGACAACACAGCACCACAAGACTTGACAACACAGCACAAGAATTGACAGGTTGATTCCAAAGAAGTCACTGTGATCTTTGGAGCAACTCAACAGATGCTGCCTTCCAGCTCTAACACTCAGTATATATAAAGTTCATGGGGCATGAAAAGGTGAGAAAAAGAAATAATTTAAAAAAAGAATTCATCACAGCCAGCTAACCTGACAGCAATGCATTCTCAGTGTAGCCAGACTGCCTGATGAAAAATCCCATTCAGTAGCTTCATGTACACACAGGTCCCTCCGTCATCATCCTGGTACAGTTCTTCTCCATTCTTTACCCAAGGGAGGGGTAAAGTTTAGCAGATTAACATACATAGCAGAAGTAGTTGCAGGGTTCATACTCACAATTTCATACAAATTCCAAGGACTTTTCCAGGACTTTTCAAGCACCACATGATAAAATTCAAGGCAGTGGCGGAAGAATTAGTTACATCAAAGATCATTATCGTGAAAGTTTTTTCTGCTTACACTGTTCACAGTCAGACACAATATTCTGGTATTCAAAGCTGATGTTTGTTTCCTGCAGCATGCCTCTAAGTCACAGGAAAGATGTAAACTCTACACAATGCAAACCTACAAAAGTACAATCACAGTGAAGTGAGTCACAGAGCTTCTTTGATTTTCTGCATCTGCCTCAATTGCTTTGTCAACATTTTTTTCTCTCAGAATGCTTTGATTTGGCTTTTGCTCTTAGCGCATTAGACTGAGCTATCAGTCTGACAGCTTCCTTGGCTTCAGCATTTTCTGCTGCCTTGTCAGCTTGCTTGTGGAGCCACTCTGCTTCACCCTCAAGTCTCTTCCTCTTTGTCTTCAGATCGGCCACACTTTCTTCTAGCCTCTTTGTCTTGTTGCCAGCCTTTGCCTTCTCAGCCTCCTTCTTCTGCTGCTCAAGATATTGCATGTATCTTGCCCATGCACACGAGGCTGACAGAAGCAGCTCTTTGCTTATGGGGACTTTCAGAACTCCTCCAGCCTTTCTCACAGCATGGATGATCTGCAGTCTTGCTACTGGGCCAACCTGGCTGATGTTGTCTGTACTGCTCTCTATCAGCCATCCTGCATCAGAAAATATGTGCAAGCAGATTGTGCACTTCTCATTCTATTCTTTCGTGGCCGACTGGCTACTGCAGGCCTGCTGTGTAGTCCCATCACTCGACCTGTCACTCTTGTTTCTGTCCTCGACTGTGTCCAAAAATGTGGACAAAGGAATAACAGACTTACACGCCTTGACAAGTGTTTTTCCCCATCGCATGACTCGTCAATGCTGACTCTCCCCTTGAATGTACATCGATGGATTTTCTACACACACGACAAAATGCAGAAATGTTGCTGGTATGTGCACGCAGCCACTCAGCATATTCCGCTTTCTCCAACCACTGAGGGTCGAAATCACACGCGCCACCCGGCATTTCTCAAAAGGGTGGGGGAAAATGTAGAGAGAGAGAGAGAGAGAGAGAGAGAGAGAGAGAGAGAGAGAGAGAGAGAGAGCGAGCACATATACAGCACTTACAGGGATGGCAGACAGCTTGGTGATGGGCTCCATCATCTCAGGCACTCCAATGCTGACTTCTGGGATCCAGAGCGCACAGCTGACATGGGCCCACTTGGTCCCACTCCTACAAGACAAAATCCACCTTTCAAGCCACCACACAAAAAACAAGCTAGACAGCATGCACTACAGGTTAGCATCTGACAGGTCAAAGACAAGATGGTCCACATGATGATATAAAACAACAAGAAGGGCAAAGCCCATACGACTCACATGCTGAGAGGATGTGAAAAATGGCTGTTTTTTAGACAACATTTATGGCCCCTGCGACCTTGAGCCTTGTCATCATACACCATCATGCCAAATTGGGTGTTGATAGACAAGAAAAATCCAACGTTAAACTTTTTTTACGGACGCCCGAACAGACGACACAGGTGACCTAGTATGAAAGTATAACATGTGTACTACAATCTTATGAAGTTTGGAAGAGTTATCTTTCATAGTTCAGGGTCAAGGTCACTTCAAAATATGTATACAATCCAACTTTAAAGAGCTCCTGTGACCTTGACCTTGAAGCAAGGTCAATCAAACTGGTATCAAAAGATAGGGATTTCTTTGCCCTATATACCATATACAGGTCAGGTATCAAATCTCAAAAACTTCAGAGAAAATTGGGAAAATGTGAAAAATGACTGTTTTTTAAAACATTTACGGCTTCTGCGACCTTGTATGTTTTTTGACGCCTTGTCATCATACACCATCATGCCAAATTGGGTGTTGATAGACTTAATAGTCTCCGAGAAAAATCCAATGTTAAAGTTTTTTAAGGGCGACACCACGCCCGGACGCCCGAAACGGGTGAGTACATAGACTCACTTTTGCTTCGCATGGGAGTCAAAAAGCCCTGGAGGCTCTTCGAAACACCCAAATCATGCACTGAGCCACACTGTACAACAATGGTGAACCATGTTCATTTAGTCCAACAGCACTACACTGCATTTGAATTATTCGTGTGGTGTCTCAACACGCATGAATGCTTTGACCATTATCAGCACAGAACGTGACAAGTTACAGCATCACTATTGGTGGGCATCTGAGCTTCAATCCTCAACCACATCTATGGCAGCTTGGCAAACAATCCACAGGAATCGGGTCAAGACATCCAAAACATATCAAGATAATCCTCAGTTATTTTATCAGTGATTATCTTTGAGAAATGAATTGTTCATTATTCTGTTTTTGGTACTCAGTTGTTTCAATGGTGACAGGATGACCTCAGAGTGTGCCTTAGCCTCAAGTTTAATGTACCCAACATTAGAAGTTCCTGATGCCAAAGATCAATGTCAAGTCCAAAAGCCTTGTGGAAGGAACCCATTGCATAATACAACTCAGCTACTACTTAAAAGGAAGTAATAACCTTATTTGACTGATCAGCCTTAACAGGGAATTTAACATTAACAGAAACAGCTTGTACAGTTGGTCTTGCCCCCCCCCGCCCCCCTCCCATTAATCAAATAAGAGTCTGGATGGTTTCAGGCCACGGGTAGGGACTGTGTAAGTGATTATCTGATCAGCTCTCTAACCACAGAGCTACTATGTTCTGGATAGAGTCTGCCTACATATCCATTCATAAGACATCTAAACTTGTTTAGTTTTGGCTAAATGCAATAGTATGGGTGAAATAAGTTGGTAGGAAGGGGGAGTGACAAGAAGAAGAGGCAGAGATGGAAGGAAGAAGACGCACAGATAGAAGGAAGAATAGGCAGAGAGAGGGAAGGAAGAAGAGGCAGAGAGAGGGAAGGAAGAAGAGGCAGAGATAGGGAAGGAAGAAGAGGCAGAGAGAGGCAGAGAGAGAAGGAAGAAGAGGCAGAGAGAGGGAAGGAAGAAGAGGCAGAGAGAGGCAGAGAGAGAAGGAAGAAGAGGCAGAGAGAGGGAAGGAAGAAAATGCAGAGAGAGGCAGAGAGAGAAGGAAGAAGAGGCAGAGAGAGGGAAGGAAGAAGAGGCAGAGAGAGGGAAGGAAGAAGAGGCAGAGAGAGGGAAGGAAGAAGAGGCAGAGAGAGGCAGAGAGAAGGAAGAAGAGGCAGAGAGAGGGAAGGAAGAAGAGGCAGAGAGAGGGAGAGAAGAAGAGGCAGAGAGAGGGAAGGAAGAAGAAGCAGAGAGAGGGAAGGAAGAAGAGGCAGAGAGAGGGAAGGAAGAAGAGGCAGAGAGAGGGAAGGAAGAAGAGGCAGAGAGAGGGAAGGAAGAAGAGGCAGAGAGAGGGAAGGAAGAAGAGGCAGAGAGAGGGAAGGAAGAAGAGGCAGAGAGAGAGAAGGAAGAAGAGGCAGAGAGAGGGAAGGAAGAAGAGGCAGAGAGAAGGAAGAAGAGGCAGAGAGAAGGAAGAAGAGGCAGAGAGAAGGAAGAAGAGGCAGAGAGAAAGAAGGAAGAAGAGGCAGAGAGAGGGAAGGAAGAAGAGGCAGAGAGAAGGAAGGAAGAAGAGGCAGAGAGAAGGAAGGAAGAAGAGGCAGAGAGAGGGAAGGAAGAAGAGGCAGAGAGAGGGAAGGAAGAAGAGGCAGAGAGAGGGAAGGAAGAAGAGGCAGAGAGAGGGAAGGAAGAAGAGGCAGAGAGAGGGAAGGAAGAAGAGGCAGAGAGAGGGAAGGAAGAAGAGGCAGAGAGAGGGAAGGAAGAAGAGGCAGAGAGAGGGAGAGAAGAAGAAGCAGAGAGAGGGAAGGAAGAAGAGGCAGAGAGAGGGAAGGAAGAAGAGGCAGAGAGAGGGAAGGAAGAAGAGGCAGAGAGAGAAACAAGAAGAGGCAGAGAGAGGGAAGGAAGAAGAGGCAGAGAGAGGGAAGGAAGAAGAGGCAGAGAGAGAGAAACAAGAAGAGGCAGAGAGAGGGAAGGAAGAAGAGGCAGAGAGAGGGAAGGAAGAAGAGGCAGAGAGAGGAAGGAAGAAGAGGCAGAGAGAGGGAAGGAAGAAGAGGCAGAGAGAGGGAAGGAAGAAGAGGCAGAGAGAGGGAAGGAAGAAGAGGCAGAGAGAGGGAAGGAAGAAGAGGCAGAGAGAGGGAAGGAAGAAGAGGCAGAGAGAGGAAGGAAGAAGAGGCAGAGAGAGGGAAGGAAGAAGAGGCAGAGAGAGGGAAGGAAGAAGAGGCAGAGAGAGGGAAGGAAGAAGAGGCAGAGAGAGGGAAGGAAGAAGAGGCAGAGAGAGGGAAGGAAGAAGAGGCAGAGAGAGGGAAGGAAGAAGAGGCAGAGAGAGGGAAGGAAGAAGAGGCAGAGAGAGGGAAGGAAGAAGAGGCAGAGAGAGGGAAGGAAGAAGAGGCAGAGAGAGGGAAGGAAGAAGAGGCAGAGAGAGGGAAGGAAGAAGAGGCAGAGAGAGGGAAGGAAGAAGAGGCAGAGAGAGGGAAGGAAGAAGAGGCAGAGAGAGGGAAGGAAGAAGAGGCAGAGAGAGGGAAGGAAGAAGAGGCAGAGAGAGGGAAGGAAGAAGAGGCAGAGAGAGGGAAGGAAGAAGAGGCAGAGAGAGGGAAGGAAGAAGAGGCAGAGAGAGGGAAGGAAGAAGAGGCAGAGAGAGGGAAGGAAGAAGAGGCAGAGAGAGGGAAGGAAGAAGAGGCAGAGAGAGGGAAGAGGAAGAAGAGGCAGAGAGAGGGAAGGAAGAAGAGGCAGAGAGAGGGAAGGAAGAAGAGGCAGAGAAAGAAGGAAGGAAGAAGAAGCAGAGAGAGGGAAGGAAGAAGAGGCAGAGAGAGGGAAGGAAGAAGAAGCAGAGAAAGGGAAGGAAGGAAGAAGATGCAGAGAGAGGGAAGGAAGGAAGAAGAAGCAGAGAGAGGGAAGGAAGAAAATGCAGCAGAGAGAGGGAAGGAAGAAGAGGCAGAGAGAGAAGAAGGAAAAGGCAGAGAGGGAAGAAAGAGGAAGCTGAGCGAGGGAAGAAAGAGGAAGCTGAGCGAGGGAAGGAAGAAGAGGCAGAGAGAGGGAAGGAAGAGGAGGCAGAGAGAGAGAAGGAAGAAGAGACAGATAGTGGGAAGGAAGAAGATGCAGATAGTGGGAAGGAAGAAGATGCAGAGAGAGGGAAGGAAGAAGATGCAGAGAGAGGGAAGGAAGAAGAGGCTGAGAGAGGGAAGGAAGAAAATGTAGCAGACAGAGGGAAGGAAGAAGAGGCAGAGAGAGGCAGAGAGGGAAGGAAGATGAGGCAGAGAGAGAAGAAGGAAAAGGCAGAGAGGGAAGAAAGAGGAAGCTGAGCGAGGGAAGGAAGAAGAGGCAGAGAGAGGGAAGGAAGAGGAGGCAGAGAGAGAGAAGGAAGAAGAGACAGATAGTGGGAAGGAAGAAGAGGCAGAGAGAGGGAAGGAAGAAGAAGCAGAGAGAGGGAAGGAAGAAGGAGGCAGAGGGAAGGAAGAAGAGGCAGAGAGAAGGAAGGAAGAAGAGGCAGAGAGAGGGAAGGAAGAAGAAGCAGAGAGGGAAGGAAGAAAAGGCAGAGAGGGAAGGAAGAAGAAGCAGAGAGAGGGAAGAAGAGGTGGAGAGAGGGAAGGAAGATGAGGCAGAGAGAGAAGAAAGAAAAGGCAGAGAGGGAAGAAAGAGGAAGCTGAGCGAGGGAAGGAAGAAGAAGCAGAGAGAGGGAAGGAAGAGGAGGCAGAGAGAGGGAAGGAAGAGGAGGCAGAGAGAGGGAAGGAAGAGGAGGCAGAGAGAGGGAAGGAAGAAGAGACAGATAGTGGGAAGGAAGAAGAGGCAGAGAGAGGGAAGGAAGAGGAGGCAGAGAGGGAAGAAAGAGGAAGCTGAGCGAGGGAAGGAAGAAGAAGCAGAGAGAGGGAAGGAAGAGGAGGCAGAGAGAGGGAAGGAAGAGGAGGCAGAGAGAGGGAAGGAAGAAGAGACAGATAGTGGGAAGGAAGAAGAGGCAGAGAGAGGGAAGGAAGAGGAGGCAGAGAGAGGGAAGGAAGAGGAGGCAGATAGTGGGAAGGAAGAAGAGGCAGAGAGAGGGAAGGAAGAGGAGGCAGAGAGAGGGAAGGAAGAAGAGGCAGAGAGAGGGAAGGAAGAAGAGGCAGAGAGAGGGAAGGAAGAGGAGGCAGAGAGAGGGAAGGAAGAAGAGGCAGAGAGAGGGAAGGAAGAGGAGGCAGAGAGAGGGAAGGAAGAAGAGGCAGAGAGAGGGAAGGAAGAAGAGGCAGAGAGAGGGAAGGAAGAGGAGGCAGAGAGAGGGAGAGAGAAGGAAGAAGAGGCAGAGAGAGGGAGAGAGAAGGAAGAAGAGGCAGAGAGAGGGAAGGAAGAGGAGGCAGAGAGAGGGAAGGAAGAAGAGGCAGAGAGAGGGAAGGAAGAGGAGGCAGAGAGAGGGAAGGAAGAAGAAGCAGAGAGAGGGAAGGAAGAAGAGGCAGAGAGAGGGAAGGAAGAGGAGGCAGAGAGAGGGAAGGAAGAAGAGACAGACAGTGGGAAGGAAGAAGAGGCAGAGAGAGGGAAGGAAGAAGAAGCAAAGAGAGGGAAAGAAGAGAAGGCAGAGGGAAGGAAGAGGAGGCAGAGAGGGAAGAAAAAGAGGCAGAGAGGGAAGGAAGATAAGAGGCTGGTGTGGGTGCCTTATCTCTGCCACTTGCCTCTTCCCAATACATATTTGCTATTAGGTATAAAAGTGATACAAGTGTTTGACATTTCAGGTCCCAGGAATCCCTTTCATCATATTACCAATGCCATAAACTTTATTTCTCAAACACAATTTAATTCTCTCACCATCTCCATTCATACACACAAGGGAAGTGAGCATGCCCTAACTCAGGCAATTTTCCAAGAAAGAAAGCCATGGGCAATTTACTGGCTGTACCAGTTTTGTTACTAGTCTACAGGGAATGCACTCCTTCTCATGCACTCACCAGCAGAAGCAATGCTACATAGCTCTGACACATCTACAAACACCTTATGAAAGGGATGTTGATAGGTAGACAACACTCTACTGTCAATCAGTTTGTCGATTCCATGGGCTGAGGATCCTATTCTTTCCCCATTTCACACTAGTTTTCCCATTTATAGATCTACAAAAGAGCTCTTGACAAGCAAAAGTGAGAAGTATGCAGTCTATAAAAGTTACCAGTTTTACATGCAGCATTCAATAATAACAAATTTGCGCCGACTTAGCAATGCTGGCATCTCAGACACTCTTGACTCCTTGTTGTGATCCTTCATAATAAATGGTGTGTCAAGGAGAGTGAGAAAGATAGACACACAGACAGACAGAGAGACAGACAGACAGACAGACAGACAGACTGACTGACAGACACACAGACTGACAGACAGACAGACAGACTGACTGACAGACACACAGACAGACAGACAGAGTACTGTGCTTATACAAACCAACCCATAACCACTACCATGAACACAACAATGCCACTGGATTCTGTAACCTTGCAGCTGTTCCTCAAGGACACGAGAGTATCACTTTTTCCTGACCACTGTTGTAATCCTGTGTGTAGCAATCCCTACATATCACAACGAGTGGGTGAACTGTTTGTACAGGAATGTTCTTTCTGTTTCATTCTTTCCTTTTAAACAAAACAAAGTAGTTGCTTTTGGGTTCACTCTGCAATATGAGTTCATCTACAGTAATGAGCACATTAGTGGTCAGTGTGGTGCAATTAAGATTTTGTTTAAAATAAGGCACACAGTTAAATGTTTATTGTGGCAATGCATTAAGATGATGTTAATGTAAAACAATTTATATTATGGGTTTTCTGCATGATGAATTTAAATGTGTACTGACTATATTATGTCAAAGAATTTGCCCAAAACGGCTTCCCAAAAGAGGAACGGCTTCAGTGGGTCACCTCAAACAGAGATTGTGACTTCATCAGAAAATCATTACAAGAAATAACTCTTTCAAAATAGGCTTCATATAATTACAAATCGGTGCCAAACATTTTTTTCTGCTTTAGAACTAGATATTGACGAAATTATGGACGAAAATGTGCATTTCAGACGCATCACGAAGTGTCATACTGCGAAGAATTTTTTCACTTTTCCGAACTCGGCGACAAGATAAAAATAAGCCTGTCCACTATGCACATCAGAAACAGTACCCAAAATAGTTTATTTTTTATCCTAATATGTTATAACAAGAAGGGCAAAGCCCATACGACTCACATGCTTGACCTTGACCTTTACATGACCTTGACCTTCAGGTGACCCTCAAGGTCAAGGTTAAACAACTAAACCTACATCATACACTAAGAAATGCTTTACACATTTTTCCTACCAAAATACATGTGACCTTGACCCAAGGTCAAGGTCATCCAAGGTCATGCAACACAAAGCTGTTAATTCAAGACATAGGAAGCACAATGGTGCTTATTGGCACTTTCTACCATAAGATATGGTCACTTTTAGTGGTTCACTACCCCATTTTGGTCACATTTCATATGGGTCAAAGTGACCTTGACCTTGATGATATGTGACCAAATGTGTCTCATGATGAAAGTATAACATGTGCCCCACATAATTATTAAGTTTGAAACAGTTATCTTCCATAGTTCAGGGTCAGGGTCACTTCAAAATATGTATACAATCCAACTTTGAAGAGCTCCTGTGACTTTGACCTTGAAGCAAGGTCAACCAAACTGGTATCAAAAGATAGGGATTACTTTGCCCTATATACCAAATATAGGTCAGGTATCCAATCGCAAAAACTTCAGAGAAAATTGAGAAAATGTGAAAAATGACTGTTTTTTAGACAACATTTATGGCCCCTGCGACCTTGACCTTGAAGCAAGGTTAAGTCACTATGTATGTTTTTTGAGGCCTTGTCATCATACACCATCATGCCACATTTGGTATTGATAGACTTAATAGTCTCCGAGAAAAATCCAACGTTAAAGTTTTCGGATGCCCGGACCGGACGCCCGGACGGACGAAAAGGGTGAGTACATAGACTCACTTTTGCTTCGCATGTGAGCCAAAAATTCAAAAGGTTTAGATGCCGAGCTGATTTTCACGTAACGGTGTCCCAAATGTAGCATCTGAAACGCAACCCAAACAATCGCAGAAAATTGTTCAAAAACTCGTGTTCCGACCGATCTCTTGTGTTGAAGAAATTCCTCAAGAAATTCCACTCAAACCTGTGACATTTACAAATAAAATCTAAACACGTTTTGGCTCTAGTGCACAAAAAAGAATGACGCATCCCAGCTTCCGGTGCTTGGTGCGTCTGAAATGGCCATGCCATAATTTTGACTGTTGGACTGTGGAATCGACGATTTTGTTCAAAATCTTCGACCATCTGCATTCAAGATTTTATATGCTTTTATGTTCCATGCATCATTCTATTCCATTATTATTCGAATGTTTGTGTTTTTAGAGCAGGTAACTTGATAAAAATAGACCGTGTTTACGTTTTCTGTGTGTCCCATGCATCGTCGGTAATGAAACTTTTTAATATTTGCTTAATTTTCAAACAAATCTGTGCACTACATCAAAATTAACCTCGTGTGCAAAGACCATTATTAAGCATAGCGTTCAACAAATGTATAATGCAGATTTGAAAATGCATTCAAATTTTTAACAAATCGAAGTTTGATCAAGTTCGTTTCAGATGCGTCATGGGATGTCACGTTTGCAAGGTTTGTGTTGTGTCCCATGCAGCATCGGAAACATGGAAGTGCAGACTTTCTTGGATTGTGAAGAAACTAAATAATTGAAAAATGTATTGTCAGTGAGAGCTTAATCTATTAGCGCAGTGCACCAACCTCGAAATGGACACAAAGCGGTCTACAAACCGCCGCCAACTGTACTTTATTCAATGACTTTGAACTGAACATTAACATTTAAGGTTAGTGCCACATTGTAGTTCATTGTCCAGGTGTAATTTTTCAAAAGTAACATACATTTCATTATGTTGCTTTTTGTAGTAAAATACGTTCTGACATATAACAATCAGCAATTTTTTTAACCTGATACCACAAAGATCATAATTCTATAATATACTTTTTGAGTTTCAGATTGTTATTGAATGCATTGAATTTTTTCATGTCCATTGACAGAGCGTAACGCAAGACAAGTAAAACACTATTTTGACCTGGTTTGAAAATAATATTACAGCACCTTTTGGCACTGCCTCATGTGTAACTCGTTGATTGTTTTTGGTATTCTATCAACTGTACCAACTCTTCTTCTTTTTAATCGTTTGCATTCACAGTGTTGCAATTTCTTTGAGTGGTGACAGTCTGTATGCTTGAAACTACAGGGTTCGTACAGGTTTTTAGATACAAAATTCCATGACTTTTCCATGACTTTCCATAAGCCTCAATAACATTTTCCATGACTTAGCGTACTGTGATACATGACAGTTTTAAAGAGAAAAGTGTATGGCGCACGACCAAACTCACACACAATACACCCGTTGTAAAAAAAGTTCTAATTCTTTTTATTATATTTTACAGCAGATTGATTCAAAAACTGACAAATGCAAGTTAACAAACAAATCATGAATGGACATTACTTTCATCTTTTTCAAATCTTTCTTAATTGTAAAAATCCAGAAATTTGAAATAGAAAGTTAGCAATCTAGTGAGCATGTTTTTTTTGGTAACATTTCAGTTCTTAGTGTGTTCACATTCACACAGTCAGTATGCAGTCAGTTTATTTACATTGGGACTGAAAGCCAAGAATTGGCAAGTTCACAACATTTACTGGGCTGAATTGGCAATTTCTTGAACTTTGGCCTTGATTTCTTCTTCAACTGTCTTCAGTTCTTCTTCTTTTGCCTTTGCAGATTTCCGCATAGCGTTGAACTTTGCCAGTAGTTTCAAGTCTCCCTTCTTCTCAATGGCTTCACCATATTCATCTGCCGCCTTCTTAAGTGCTTTCTTGCTCTCTTCTGTGCGCCGTTTCTTCTTCTTCAGTTCATCAAGTTCATCAAATTCAGCTTTCCGTTTCTTGTTCTTCTCAGCTTTCTCTTTCTCATCTCTCTCAGTTTTCAAGTGATCTTCATAGACACGTCTGACGTTGCCAGCAGCCACAAACATCTTTTTGGTGACTTCCACCTTTTCCAATCTGCCCACATGGGCAACGTGGTCCACCACAGCACGCATGGCCACTAATGTGTTGCATGGCCACTAATGTGTTTTCTTTCAGGTTGACGGTCATGATCTCCTTGTTAAAGGAGAAGCCACGCTCAACATGGATATCCAGCTGTTTCTTCTGAAGTTCAGACATGGGACAAGGGAATTGTGAAAAATACTGAAACTGAAGGCGCGAAGCGCCGAACCGACGGCGCAAAGCACCAAGCAAGGGGGGTTCGGGGGCATGCCCCCCCCGGAAAAAAAAGTTTAAAAAGGAAAAGCCAAATGGTGCAATCTGATGCAATCCGAGCAGGAAAATTAACTTTCTAGGCTGTTCACTGAAACAGCTACAGTACCAAAAAAAGTAACTTTTTTGAAGTACTCACCCAAAAACACATGTCTGTTTTAGATTGATCTCTGCCATCAATAGTTGTGTGTTAGGTGTGCAAATACAAATAAATTGTACATAGAAAAGTCTGTTCATTTTGTGACTGTTTATTCTTCATTTAATTGACACTCTGGGAAGTTTGCTGAAGAAATCCCTCAGGTCACCACTGGAAACCTGCCTTTTCTTTGCTGGGGCCGGCACCACATTAGCTTCACTCACGGGCACAGATGACTATCTTTTGTTGGTGGGGGTCTGCACAACCTTCATGGCGGAAGAAGAGGCCATCTTGGGAATACAAAACCCCAAAGACACACCATTAGCAGTGACTGGAGGTACAGTTTCCCGTCTCGAAGCACTGACCACAGCTGATGTGGAGGGTGTGGGAGTCTGCAGCTTCTTTTTAGAAGAAGAGGCTACCTTGCGGCTCCATGATTTCCGAGCAAAAGCAATGTGGGATGGTCTACGACTTCGGCCATCAACTGGAACCGTAGCATGATGAGGTACAACACGGGTTGATCTCCAGGGAGTTCCAGTGGCTGCCGAATCTTTGGGTCCACAGGTTGTTCGGTGCAAATCCAATTTCAGTGCGTGTTTGTTGGTGGTGAGATGCTTTACCAACGCAGACTTTCTCTTTGTCCCGTAATTGATGATTCCTTTCTCGCACCACTTGCAAATGGCTTCTCCAGGCACGTCGAGTTTTGCGATGGAATCGCCGATCAACTGGGGTCTCTCCTTGCCCTTGTATTTCACTACAACTCTCTCCGACAGCCATTGCGCTTTCCTTTTTTTTCACACTGTCAACCTTGTCGATGTTCGCGGACTCAACACTTTCATTTTCCGTCAACACTCGAGCAAAAACTATTCTTACAAAGACCGGTCATAACGAGCCTTTGCTATATAAAGTTGCAAGACGCTGGGAAACGCAGCGCACCAAGCGGAAGGTTACATGGGTGAATCAATGGAAGTAATCAGACCGCTTACCGACATGTAAAATTGCTTGTTTCTCGACGCGTTTCTGATGCGTTCCGATCATGTGTGTGAATACATTTACAGTGTAATGTGTAATAAAATGATTTGCTGCAATAATGGGGGTGTTTTGGCTTTGTTTTTTGAAGCAGGCGTTGTGAAATCGAACGCGCACATAGGCCTATTAAATCTACATGGTGTTGATGGAACGATCTAATTTTCATTATTATCGAAGAATGCAAGCTTGTTTATCAACGTATACACCCATGTGGAATAGGAAATGCAAAGNNNATCCAGCTGTTTCTTCTGAAGTTCAGCATTCAGGGACTCAAAGAGCAGCACCAGAGAATCAGAAGACCGGGCCTTTGCCTTTAGCATGTCTACAAAATGTGGCCCCAGACCAAAAGTTGTCAAGTACCGGGCTTTACTTTCACTCAAGGCAAACTTGAAGGCGATGACACTGTCGGGAAACATGTGACGGAACAGCTCGTTCATGCCTTTGGTACTGGAGAATTAGAAGTGGGAGGTGACCATTTTCAGTCCACAAAGTTTCTGCTTTCAGTGTGTCCTCTGTTGTCACGAAAGTGTCAATCCCAGTAATATAGTGCCACTGCCAGTGGGTGCAGGCCTAGTTTCGACTGACGTAGCAGCGCTAGATGGTACCATCACCTTTGAAGCACTCTCAGCAATTTTTGCAGTGTGAACAAAATCAGATATTTGTGTTTGACTTCTGCTCTTTTTCTTCTTGGTGTTTTTTAGCATGCGCCTGGTGCGCGATACCTTTCATGTGGCTTTTCAAGGCTGCCTCTCCCATGTTGGACACATCAAACTCTTTTTCACAAAATCGGCACTTTGCCATCCCATTCATATTCACTCACATGACCCACTCACATTATTTTTCGTCTCGTGTCCAAGTGTCTTGAAATCGACGTTTTCCAGGAATGATGATAATCTCAAAGAAACACTGCACCACAAACAAAACAAGCTCTTTTTACTTTCTCCTCATTTGAACCAACTGACCCGACCAGCGTGGAAATGAAACCAGGTCACCTAGCCAAAGAACCAATCAGGAAGCAGAAGACAAACGAGCCTTCAAAATTAACCAATGGGATGCAAGGGCACGTTTTCCTGTCGTTTGCAGCATGTAAAAATAGATTGAGAGTATCGCGCAGAGCACAGCCTAGAAAACATCTTTTTTCCTTTCTTTTTTAAATATTTATTAAATTCCATGACTTTCCATGACTTAAATAGAAATTCCATGATATTTTCCAGGCCTGGAAAATGAAAAATCAAATTCCATGACTTTCCAGGTTTTCCATGACCTGTACAAACCCTGACCTAGAGATTTTCTGACCAAACACTTAGCGTCCACGCATGGATCATTAAAATATATCCCATTTTTGTGTGAAATCATGACTCTATAACTCATGCACAATCAAAACGACTGCATTGCACCAAAACAAAACCATTGTGCAAGATTAGCACAAGGGCTAATACTAATCCGAGTTCGTGGTGTCCCGTGTAATTCTGTAACGCTATAATGTATTTATTTTTTCCTACAAACAAGTGTGATCCAACATTCATAATAATTGGGATACAGCAACTATAAGTAGTGATGTTCACATTTGAAAACAATTTAGATTCATTGTACTTTCCTTTGCTAATTTAGAGAAAGTTTTGTATCTAGTGCTGCGGATGCTACGGTGTCCCATTGTATTGACGCTACTGTGAAGTTGACACATGGAGTTGGGAGTGCAAGATCTGTTCTAAAAGTCTAATTGCAATGTAGTCAAGCATATTATAATGAACAAGAAAGGCAAAACCCATACGACTCACATGCTTGACCTTGACCTTTACATGACCTTGACCTTCAGGTGACCCTCAAGGTCAAGGCCAAACAACTACACCTAGCAATGACATCATACACTAAGAAATGCTTTACACATTTTTCCTACCAAAATACATGTAGCCTTGACCCAAGGTCAAGGTCATCCAAGGTCATGCAACACAAAGCTGTTAATTCAAGACATAGGAAGCACAATGGTGCTTATTGGCACTTTCTACCATGAGATATGGTCACTTTTAGTGGTTCACTACTCCATTTTGGTCACATTTCATAAGGATTAAAGTGACCTTGACCTTGATGATATGTGACCAAATGTGTCTCTTGATGAAAGTATAACATGTGCCCCACATAATTATTAAGTTTGAAACAGTTATCTTCCATAGTTCAGGGTCAAGGTCACTTCAAAATATGTATACAATCCAACTTTGAAGAGCTCCTGTGACCTTGACCTTGAAGCAAGGTCAACCAAACTGGTATCAAAAGATAGGGATTACTTTGCCCTATATACCATGTATAGGTCAGGTATCCAATCTCAAAAACTTCAGAGAAAATTGAGAAAATGTGAAAAATGGCTGTTTTTTGACAACATTTATGGCCACTGCGACCTTGACCTTGAAGCAAGGTCAAGTCACTGTGTATGTTTTTGTACGCTTTGTCATCATACACCATCATGCCATATTGGGTGTTGATAGACTTCATAGTCTCCGAGAAAAATCCAACGTTAAAGTTTTAAACGGACGCCCGGACGGATGAAACGGGTGAGTACATAGACTCACTTTTGCTTCGCATGTGAGTCAAAAAATGACATGGTTTGACTTTCAATCAGCTGACTGCAGTGCTGCCTTGGAGCCCTGGCTCGACTCTTGCTTTGAAAGCAGCACTGAAAGTCCATCTGGCAGCAAAACCACACTGTCACAGCTAATGCAACACACAAGGACAGTGAACAGTAGCACTGGCTTAATGATGTTCCAGTCAGCCTGATCGTGAGTGATGCATATCATGGATACATTACATAAAGCCTTCTCAAACTAGACAAATTTTCTCACTACACAAAAATCAAAATGTAGGTGGAGTATCACCAAAATTAACACAATACTACACAAAACTTACACCAACCATGTAGAATTTGATAGAACCATATGAAAGGAAAATTGTCAGTCACCCATCAGTGATATACTGTCATTCAATCATTCAGCATGAGTGTGATTACAGTGTCCATAAACATGTGAGGCATGTTAGGAAAGGCACACAGGAATTCACATGCAGAAAATGAAGTTAAAAAGTAGGTCTTGTTTTGTTAGTGAGCACTGGTATATATACTGCATCAGTATCACACAGTATGTACCATTTGAAGGTTAGCTGTACATCGACCTCCAAACCTGACAAATCCTCTCTGAACTGTGTACAACCCCTTCATTGCACAGGGACTGATAGAAGGACAGGGCTCTTCATGTCCCAAGGAATCACTCAATCAAGCACTGTCACCCACCATAGCACAGACAACTGGGATTCACTCCCATTACCAGAAAACGAAGAGAAATATGTGCTTCCCTTTCAGGCAAGACAACTTGCAGGATGGAACATTAGAGGCAGAGCAATTGCTTGATGACTCAAGACATGGAATAAATCCTTGTGCCCTTTTGTGTGCCATGAAGGGTTCACAAGTCCTCCATAACCTGTCAGGTAGAGCTGAGAGATCTACGACAAGGGATAAACTGGGGACAACTAACCTGTTTAGGACGTGGTCCACGAGTAACTCTACCTGACTGCTACATCTGGCAACATTGGCAAATCAAGATGGTTTCAGCCAAACAAGAATGAATAAGCAACAATGCATGATACACCAACCACATACACCTTAAACACAATGTATTAAAAAAATGATAAAACACATTTCAGGGGAGGAGAGAGAGAAAGAAATAATACCAAACAAAAAACAACAAAACCAAAAATGAAACTAAAGCAAAATACTACAGGGCAGCAACAGTCAAGTCTATCACTTTTATTGTCATGATCCCTCATTCTCCAGTTTTTCTTCTGGTAAAGCAGTCATCTGTCCCATCACCCCCCATCCCCAAGTGTGCACCAGTAATGCGTATCACCCTCCTGCCAAAACTTTCTGAAGGTCCCTTGAGGAAAGCCATCTCTAAGAATGTTGATCCACTGAAAAGAGGAGTAAATGGATCAAATGTTCCATCATTAATTTTGAATGGAATCCAGAAGAATGCAGATGCACGAGTCCCACACTCTGACAAAGATACAGTGGTGTTCATATATACAGCATTTATCACATGGGAGCTGCTGATCCATAACTCCCTCTTCAGCTGGAACCCATGACATAGCATGTGTAACGCAACATAATACAACATACACACATCACACACACACACACAGACAGTTACATAACCACATCCCCTAAATAAAACTCCCTGTGAATAAGCAATTGGGCTAATAAAGGTAAAAAAGAAAAGTAATAACAGAAACCGAACTTGCAGCAGAGGTTGAAAAAGAAAAAGAAAAGAAAAGCCTTTCACCCTGGGGTATCATATGCAAGAGAACTAAATGGCACCTGTGTACAAGTCAAGAATGAGTTCAGAATGGTATCCTCTAGTAGTCAGTAATACATGTTTAGGCCATTTTGTTAGAAAAACAAGAAGGGCAAATCCCATACGACTCACATGCTTGACCTTGACCTTTACATGACCTTGACCTTCAGGTGACCTTCAAGGTCAAGGTCAAACAACTAAACCTACCAATGACATCATACACTAAGAAATGCTTTACACATTTTTCCTACCAAAATACATGTGACCTTGACCCAAGGTCAAGGTCATCAAAGGTCATGCAACACAAGCTGTTAATTCAAGACATAGGAAGCTGCACAATGGTGCTTATTGGCACTTTCTACCATGAGATATGGTCACTTTTAGTGGTTCACTACCCCATTTTGGTCACATTTCATAAGGGTCAAAGTGACCTTGACCTTGATGATATGTGAACAAATGTGTCTCATGATGAAAGTATAACATGTGCCCCACATAATTATTAAGTTTGAAACAGTTATCTTCCATAGTTCAGGGTCAAGGTCACTTCAAAATATGTATACAATCCAACTTTGAAGAGCTCCTGTGACCTTGACCTTGAAGCAAGGTCAACCAAACTGGTATTAAAAGATAGGGCTTACTTTGCCCTATATACCATATATAGGTGAGGTATCCAATCTCAAAAACTTTAGAGAAAATTGAGAAAATGTAAAAAATGACTGTTTTTTAGACAACATTTATGGCCCCTGCGACCTTGACCTTGAAGCAAGGACAAGTCACTATGTATTTTTTTTTGGCCTTGTCATCATACACCATCATGCCAAATTGGGTGTTGATAGACTTAATAGTCTCCGAGAAAAATCCAACGTTAAAGTTTTTCACGGACGCCCGGACGGACGACACGGGTGAGTACATAGACTCACTTTTGCTTCGCATGTGAGTCAAAAAGTCCCTGTCCTTATCTGGAATTATCTTCAACATTGAGGATATGACCTACCAATACATTGATTACAGCAGCACTTCCTCTACACATACACTATTTCTTTCTGCTTTGCCATGCTCCACTAGGACTTGCACGCAACCGTGATAGGAAGTTTCACTCAACCCCTACTGCACCAAAAGCTATTTTCAATTGGTGAATGCACGCAATAAAGTAACACCGCTATGGAACTGCATGCGTAACTTCTTGCATGAAGTCTGAAATTCCTAGCAGGGTAAACTCTGTCAACCTGGCTCCTGATTCAAGTGATGATAAAGACCAAGGATGCATGCACACACTTTGACGGTAATGACGTCTTGCATTCATGCACACTACTAAGCCATGTCCAAACACCACAGTCCAAATACAGTGGGCCCCATTCCTAGCTCTGCCCTATGTTATAAACCTGGCAACTTTGGTTCCAAACCACTCACTCACAGGACCTGCACAGGCATCCCATCTCTACACTACTGATGGACAGGCAGGCCCTGACCTTCAGCCCTGCTCTTCCAGGTCCACTGAGGAATATGAGCTAGCCATTGGGAGAGCACAACAACAGCAAAGGTGAGAGAAGCCCTCCAGGTCAGACAGGCACTTGACAAGGGACCAGATGTGAGAGAAAGAATCCACTTTGGTTAGCAAAGGTAATAAATTAGGCAGAGATGCACATCTTCCTGTTAGTCCTTGAGAGAGGGTGAGAGTGAGAGAGAGAGAGAGAGAGAGAGAGAGAGAGAGAGAGAGAGAGAGAGAGAGAGAGAGAGAGAGAGAGAGAGAGAGAGAGAGAGAGAGAGAGAGAGAGAGAGAGAGAGAGAGAGAGAAGGAGAGAGAGAGAGAGAGACAGAGACAGAGAGACAGAGAGAGACAGAGAGAGAGACATACCTGGTGCTCTTCATGGCGCCTCCTTTGTTAGGGCAAAGGACACAGCTGGGGCTGATGCCCAGTGCACAGGTGCGGCACAGCCAGTCCCCTGTGGGGATGGTCTCGATCCCATAGCAGGCCTGCAAGCAACCAACACGTCTTCAGATGCATAAAATACCCAGTGACAGGCTCAGTGCACAGAAGTTCAAAGATGAGACCTGGCTGCTCTACAGGTTGCTGAACCACTGACATCTGTTATCACCATAATAGTCTACAGGTTTTTCTTTCTGAAAGCTTGTTTACACTGGTACACTGCCCTGACCCAAGCTTCCACTGCAATTCCTTCATTAACTGCTCCTCACTTCAGCCAAAGTCCTATATACCAAGATGGTTTACTCCCTTGATTTCTGCATAGAGGCAGAGTTATCCCTCCAGGTTTACTGGAGGTCCTACAGACTTTATATGTCTGTGTGTGTGTCTGTGCCGACTTAACGGCTCATTTCTCAAAAACTACTGGATGCACGCTAAGATCCGGCCGCGTTAATGTATCTGCGTTTTGTGACAAACGTCTTGCTCGGCGGTACTGTACTCCATGCACCTTAATGGTGCGCGTGATTCGGGTGTAATCTTAAGCTAAACGACGTTCCGAATGTCGCAAATGGGGCGAAACGTCCATGACCCCTGGATGGATTTCCTTGACATTTTGCACACTTACTGGAAGTTAGGTCCGATTGAATGTATCAAATTTTCAGATTCGAGGTTTGAAGAGAAAGTGTTTTTGTAAGGTCGTAAACTCGAAAGCACCTCCCTAAAGTGTCAATTGACGGAATGGCAAAATGGAAAATGTGTGATGTCATCAATAACGTGACGTAATTGTATCTGTATCATCTGTCTCACTGTCCCGACTTAACGGCTGATATCTCAAAAACTGCTGGACGGATTTCCTTGACATTTTGCACACTTACTGGAAGTTAGGTCCGATTGAATGTATCAAATTTTCTGAATCGAGGTTTGAAAAGAAAGTGATTTATGTAGGTCGTAAACTCGAAACCGCCCCCCCTGAGATGTCAATTGACAGAATGGCGAAATGTCCCTTCACAGCCACGCCCCTTTCTTGCTATAGCTCGCGTGGTAACACATGAAGGCGGCAAAATGGCTTCCACATGAACGCAGACTGACTCGTTGCGTTGTATTCCGGAAAGCATTTGTGTCTCATTTTTGCCAGACAGTGAGAAGATTTCTCAGACTGTGATAGACAGGGGTACGAAGATTTATGATAAATCAAGAAATTGTAGCCGGGTGCAGGGCGATTTGAAATGATTGGAGAGGTGGTCGGATGTATGGAATCTATATTTTAATGTAGAAAAGTGTAAGGTAATGCACCTTGGAAAAAATAATCCCTGCGTTAAATACACTATGAAAATGGGAACAGATGACTGAAATCTTACTGTATGCAACGAGGAGAGAGACTTGGGAGTCACTTTTGACCCTAAATTGTCATTCGACCCACATATTCAAGCTTCTATAAACAAGGCCAATCAGATGATTGGAGTTATCAAAAGAACCTTTATATATTTAAACAAGGACATTTTCATTCAGCTATACAAAGCTATAGTTCGTCCAAGAGTTGAGTATGGTAACATTATATGGTACCCGCATTTAAAAAGACAGTCAGAGGCTGTGGAGCGAGTCCAGCGCAGGGCTACCAAGTTGTTGAGTGAATGTCGGGAGATGTCTTACAGCGAGCGCTTAGTTAGAGTATTTGAATCTGCACTCACTGAAGGGAAGAAGGATTCGTGGTGACCTAATAGAGGCTTACAAATTGTACAATGATCTCGTGGACGTGGAGTGGAGCGACTTCTTTAAGTCACCAGGTTGTGCCAGTACGAGAAATGCAGACGGAAAAGTATTTGTTCAACGTAGTAATACTAACCTAAGAAAGTATTGTTTCAGTAATCGTGTTGCTAACCTGTGGAATAACCTTCCGTTTCGGCTCAAGACTGCACCGACTACTAACATTTTCAACAAGAAGGGCAAAGCCCATACGACTCACATGCTTGACCTTGACCTTTATATGACCTTGACCTTCAGGTGACCTTCAAGGTCAAGGTCAAACAACTAAACCTACCAATGACATCATACACTAACAAATGCTTTACAAATTTTTCCTACAAAATACATGTGACCTTGACCCAAGGTCAAGGTCATCAAAGGTCATGCAACACAAGCTGTTAATTCAAGACATATGAAGCACAATGGTGCTTATTGGCACTTTCTACCATGAGATATGGTCACTTTTAGTGGTTCACTACCCCATTTTGGTCACATTTCATAAGGGTCAAAGTGACCTTGACCTTGATGATATGTGACCAAATGTGTCTCATGATGAAAGTATAACATGTGCCCCACATAATTATTAAGTTTGAAACAGTTATCTTCCATAGTTCAGGGTCAAGGTCACTTCAAAATATGTATACAATCCAACTTTGAAGAGCTCCTGTGACCTTGACCTTGAAGCAAGGTCAACCAAACTGGTATCAAAAGATAGGGCTTACTTTGCCCTATATACCATATATAGGTGAGGTATCCAATCTCAAAAACTTTAGAGAAAATTGAGAAAATGTGAAAAATGACTGTTTTTTAGACAACATTTATGGCCCCTGCGACCTTGACCTTGAAGCAAGGACAAGTCACTATGTATTTTTTTTAGGCCTTGTCATCATACACCATCATGCCAAATTGGGTGTTGATAGACTTAATAGTCTCCGAGAAAAATCCAACGTTAAAGTTTTTCACGGACGCCCGGACGCCCGGACGGACGACACGGGTGAGTACATAGACTCACTTTTGCTTCGCATGTGAGTCAAAAACCAACTGGACAAGGATCCTATATTTATGTCGTTATTCAGAAGCTATGATGAGTGACATTGTCGCAATAAGAAAATTGCACTAAGACAATATAGAAGGCAACACATTACGATGGGGCGTTCAAAAGGCTTCACGGCCTATATCTAGCCTCTCAACTACAACTACTACTACTATGAATAAATACTACTCATGTCCCTCCAGGTTTACTGGAGGTCCTACAGACTTTATTGCTTGTAGAACGACGGGAGCAGTACCACACACATCCCATTCCTATACGGTGTGTGCGTGAATGAGTATGAATGCACATGTCTGGGGTGAACATCTATAATACATCTCCTCCTCTGTGTGACTGTGTGAGTGTTAATTCAGCGTCTATGACATGCCAAAGCAAAACAAAACATGTCATAATAGGAGCTTCCTGAACCTATCCATCATGTTTAAAATATATGGTCGATTGTTTCCTGGGCCAATAGCTTGCAAGGGGGTTTAGGGAAAAGAACGTTATAAACGCTTTACAAACACTCCGTCATATCAATTCTCTAATGGCTCAGCTGGTAGAGTGTTGGACTCTTGGTCATGCATGACCAGGTTCGATTCTGCGCTGAAACTTTTTTCTTTCTCTTTTTCGAGAGGTTGTGGGTTCGAACCCGACCTGGTTTTTTGTGTTTTTGTGTGTGTGTTTCACCCCCCACCCCCTTTTCTCGAGAGGTTGCAGGTTCGAACCCGATCTTTTTGTAAAAACATTTTTAATATGCCAAATCCTGGAGGTTCAGCGCCAGCGGTTTTTATGTTCCCTTCTTCGAAAGTTCTGCCACCAAAGATCCTTTAAACCAAGATGGTTTACTCCCTTGATTCCTGCATAGAGGCAGAGAGTTATGTTCCCTTTGTCAAAAGTTCTGCCACCAAAGATCCTTGTACAGTTTGTTACAATGATGGCTTTTTTTCACATCTTAGAATGTGTAGTTTTCAGTGTCAAATGCTTTAAAGCAGTGTTGCTTAGGGTGGCCAGTGCCTGATAGTGACAGCTCCATGCAGGGTCCATTGTTAACTTAAGGCGACAGAGAGGTTCAAAGTTCATAGGAAAGAGATAGCATGGCTGGTAATGTGAACAATGGTCGAAAAGAGAGATGTGCTTGGTCATTTCCTTCATTCTCATGAACTCAAGGGCAGGTTCACTCAAATCAGTTACCAGGCTGTGGGCTATTCTGTGAAACTAATGAATATTAAATTCTGTGGGTTAGAAATAAATGGAAAGAAAAAAACCGCACCAAGCTGCATCATGTCCAAAAGTAAAGGGTGCCCCCCCCCCCCCCAAATCTATCTGTCCCTCAAAGCGCAGGGGATGCTTTCTCTTTGTCTTGCGTGTCTGCCTCTCTCCCCCACCTTACTGTGCCAAGACATGTAGTAAAAACATTCACAAGCATCAGATTGCATTTCACACACAACGATTGCAGCCAGGTGTTTGAAGGAATTCCAGGAAATCAACAGGAAAATATTGAAAGCGAATGATGTGTGAAGGTTCCCTGTGGACAGGTTACAAAGTTTGCAGAGAGGATCACCTGTGGAAGTAGTAGGTGTACAGAATCACTCTTTCCTTCAAATATTATAGATCTAATTTAACTCATCTAAAAAAAAGTTAGTTTAGATAATTTATTTCTTTTTTTTTGGTCATACCATTTGCAAAAGCATAGAAAAGGATATGAATGTTTTAATTGTTTGTGTGAGCCGAAGGTTTTGCTGATCAAAACCAGTGTTTACTGCAGCATGTATTTTGGATAAAGGGAGGTAACGCCACCTATGTAATTATGCTCACAAGTGCGAAGGAATGAACATCTTGGAATCATAAGATCTTTGCTTCAACTCTTTACTTCATTGACTACCAGAATAAAACCAGCCCAAGCTAGCATGGCGTCAGGTGCCCATTCTCTTAGGGCTGTAGATGTGACATTAGTGCAGCTCCAACTTCCTCAGCTTGTCTCTCCTTGGTGAATGACCATTAACCAACTTTTAGAGTGGATGAAAAGAACAAGACATGGGGGTCCAAGAAATTGCCCACAAGAAATGGGGATACACGGATAATGGGATCGGCTTTCACCTACAAATCTGCAGCCTTTCCACATGCTGATGGAGTGCTCTGTAGTCCAGGACCCTTGCAGCCAAAGTTAGGCTTCTTGTTTGATCCACAGATAAATCAAGGAGATCTGGAAATGTTTCAACAACTTCCCGAGAATAGTTGCTGTGATTTACATCTGTTCACTGTACCAAACATGTTGGTCAGAAAATTCAATGTATACTCAGTCTGTTCATTCTTACCTGATGAACACACATGTTGCACCCATCACAGAACACCATTTCATTGATGTCCTCCCCTTCTTTCTGCAACACAAGAAAACATCAAACAACGTCAGTTAAAAATCTAAGCCACCATAGGTAATGATGAGTCAATGGAAGACTGGACAAGGGAGACTTCACTCGGCACTGCCTTTCCACCCATGGCAACATCCCATGCTGGGAAAAACTCCACGGTAATAAGCATTCATCCTTTGCTCTAACATCTTCAATCCTGATGTAACATCCAAATCATTACATTAGTAACTTAACTTAATTGCCATTTTGCATATGTACCCAAGGCTAACTGGAGCACATCTTAAATGAGGTCTTACAAAACCTTGATCCCTCATTGTTCATCTCAGCCTATCTGGTCAACTTTTTGCAAGTTGTGAACCTTCACTGACGATAATGCTCTTGGCCATGTTTGCAAAGCATTATGACCCAAAATATGCAATTTCTTTACTTTACAAATTGAATGAAACATTTAGTAGATTTTGGCATTGCATCCAAGTTAACAGGAGAATGTATACATCCACTATCAATGGGTTGACTGTAGCAAGACACCTGTGAATTCTGTCAACTGACCATAAAGAAAAGCACATTGCAAGTCTAGTCCATGCTGCTCAAACTACAGAATGGAATGCTCGACAGGATTCTTCAAATGAGTGCGTCACCATCAAGCACATAAACAATTCCTGCTATAATGAGAATATGTAACGGTGCATGAGCAAACAAGGCCAAAGCATGAAAAATGACAAAATGAAGCATCTCAACCACAATATAGCATGTATATTCCAGAAGAAGAACCCCCACATTTTCTTTTTTACAGTAACGTAAAGCTCAGGATATAATTTTTTTCAGCACTTGCTATAAAACTTTTTTCCGCCCTAAGGCCTGACTTCAGTGTTGTTTCACATGCATGGTCATGTGTATGACAGACTACAGGGGTAAAAAAAAAAGACTGAATGCACAGCATCAAAGCTGATGAATTCACATTTTCTTCAAGACAGATGAGTCAACTTACACCTCTGCAAACGTCACAGGCTACATTGGCATCATACTCAATGCCCAGGATCTCCTCGCTTCGCATTAACTTGTTCATTTTCTCATGGCACTGCAAAAACAGAAAACATAAGCACATTATGCAAGACATAAATTACACCACAATTCAGACCCATTTCCAGTGAATTCTGTAGGTGTCTGTGACACTGGAATAAAACCCCGGTGTCTAAATTATAACAAGAAGGGCAAAGCCCATACAACTCACATGCTTGACCTTGACCGTTACATGACATTGACCTTCAGGTGACCTTCAAGGTCATGGTCAAACAACTAAACCTACCAATGACATCATACACTAAGAAATGCTTTACACATTTTTCCTACCAAAATATGTGACCTTGACCCAAAGTCAAGGTCATCCAAGGTCATGCAACACAAAGCTGTTAATTCAAGACATAGGAAGCACAATGGTGCTTATTGGCACTTTCTACCATGAGATGTGGTCACTTTTAGTGGTTCACTACCCCATTTTGGTCACATTTCATAAGGGTCAAAGTGACCTTGACCTTGATGATATGTGACCAAATGTGTCTCATGATGAAAGTATAACATGTGTACTACAATCTTATGAAGTTTCTGTTTGGAAGAGTTATCTTCCATAGTTCAGGGTCAAGGTCACTTCAAAATATGTATACAATCCAACTTTAAAGACCTCCGGTGACCTTGACCGTGAAGCAAGGTCGATCAGACTGGTATCAAAAGATAGGGATTACTTTGCCCTATATACCATATATATAGGTCAGGTATCCAATCTCAAAAACTTCAGAGAAATTTGGGAAAATGTGAAAAATGGCTGTTTTTTTAACATTTATGGCCCCTGCGACCTTGACCTTGAAGAAAGGTCAAGTCACTGTGTATGTTTTTGTACGCCTTGTCATCATACACCATTACATTCTGTAAACCCGAGTCAGTAGTATTGACTCTGGCACAGTTCGCAATGAATGCGTAATAGGCTTGACCCTTGGCATTACAGCCTTGCACCCAAAATAGTTCGTTCTGATACTATTTTTCTCTCCACTTTTTACAGAAAGCATTCAGATGTAAAAACTTGGTTCCATTTCAACACAAACATTTTATTGTATCGAATAAACGCTTGTTTGTTGTCTCAACAAGAGTAAGTTAAGAGTTTTGTGCGAAATAGTCTTAGAACTACTTTAACGGCGTATGTCAGGGAGCACATCGGCTATCCCACAAGCCTCTCCTGTGACCTCCGCTTGCATAAATTGGCCAAAAACCTTCCATCACGTGATGTGAACTGTGCTAGAGATACTTTTGCCGGTAGGCGAAATCTCTAGTTTACTGCCAAATTGGGTGTTGATAGACTTAATAGTCTCCGAGAAAAATCCAACGTTAAAGTTTTTACGGACGGCAGGACGCTCGGACGCCCGGACGGACGACACGGGTGACCTAGTATGAAAGTATAACATGTGTACTACAATGTTATGAAGTTTGGAAGAGTTATCTTCCATAGTTTGGGGTCAAGGTCACTTCAAAATATGTATACAATCCAACTTTAACCCATTTCCGCCGGATGCGACGTACGCGTTACATCTACCTCTACCGCCGGATGCGACGTACATGTCGCATCCTATAGTAGCTCTGTAAAACGGATTGAGGCAAGTCAATCTTGTCGGCCTATCAACACCGCAAGGAATTGTGGGATAGCTGCAAATGTCAGTGCGCGCGATGCAAAAATTTCGTCGCGATCGGTGATCTAGAACCAAAGTTATTGATGTTTAAATCTTGTGACATTTCGATTTTTGGAACGTTTTGTCAACATGGCTGACGAAGGATCTGATATGAGTGAGGGAAGTGACATTGAAGTGGATTTAGACCCAGAATCTTCCCAAGTTGGTGACGAACGTGACAGATTAGACATCGAAGTTCGAACAAAGTGGAGGGAGGCGAGTTTTCGGAAAAATAATCGGATGAAGATGTCAGTAAACCCAGAGCAGCAAGTGAGTGGAAGTACACAGGTTTCACCCAACGCTCTGAAGAAACTTTCAAGCGAACAGGGGCATGCCATATTAGACTCTTTTGGTGTAATTTTGCTTGGACTGGATATTTCATGATTCGTGATTCAAGATCTGTGTGGAATCCTACACCAGAATGTGGATTACTTTGCTTGATTTCTGCATGAAAATGCCAAGGTATGTATATGAATGAGATGTGTTTGCACAAGTTCTAAAGACAACAATTTCACTGACGTCAGGATGTTATATCCTCCAGTCCAGAAAATGAAGAATAATGTTTAGAAATCTCATAAAGGTTCAGAGATGATGCAAAAATGGTTAGTAGTTTTGCCCATGTTAATTATTTTGTCAACTGTGAAAGTTCAATGAAGATAACAATCATATGCCATGCTAGAAAGAGTTTTGTGTCATGTAACAAGATTTTATTTCTCTTTTTAATTATGATACTGTGTAAAGCATTGTTCTTATTTTGTGAAAGATGATGACATAATAACAAAGCACAATATCTTAGTAACAAATAAGTGGCTAATTGATATACATACATTGACCAAAAAATGAGAAAAATGCAAATGTGCAAGTAAAAACGGAGAATGGTAAAATGCTGATATCACAGCAAGTTTCATTTGATTTTGTGTGAAATACTTTGTAAATCATGGATGTTGCTGTAATTCACTCACATGATTGATAAATGGTTCACATTCTTTTACAGTTAAAACTGTTGCATTTTAATTCATCATTTCATTTACAACAGGTTGTAAAAGTGCAGAGAATTGTCATTTTCCTCTATTTTTTTATTTTTCTTAAAATGGCAAAACAAAAGCTTGAAATGACTAGAAAGCCAAAAATATAAGCTTTCTTACAGTGTTTGAATCATCAAAATATCTTGTACACAAGCAGAGAAAATAAATTTTGAAACCGGTCACTGGATTTGTTTTTTTTCTCTCAAAAATGCTCAGGAACCAGGGAGCTTTTTTTTTTACAGATAACGTTAGGCGGAAATGGGTTAAAGAGCTCCTGTGACCTTGACCTTGATGCAAGGTCAAGTCACTATGTATGTTTTTGTATGCCTTGTCATCCTACACCATCATGCCAAATTGGGTGTTGGTAGACTTAATAGTCTCCGAGAAAAATCCAACGTTAAAGTTTTTTACGGACGACAGGACACCCGGCCGCCCGGACAGCCGCCCGGACGGCTGCCCAGACGAACGACACTGGTGACCTAGTATGAAAGTATAACATGTGTACTACAATCTTATGAAGTTTGGAAGAGTTATCTTCCATAGTTCAGGGTCAAGGTCACTTCAAAATATGTATACAATTCAACTTTAAGACCTCCAGTGACCTTGACCTTGAAGCAAGGTCAATCAAACTGGTATTAAAAGATAGGGATTACTTTGCCCTATATACCATATATAGGTCAGGTATCCAATCTCAAAAACTTTAGAGAAAATTGGGAAAATGTGAAAAATGGCTGTTTTTTAGGCAACATTTATGGCCCCTGCGACCTTGACCTTGAAGCAAGGTCAAGTCACTATGTATGTTTTTGTACATCTTGTCATCCTACACCATCATGCCAAATTGGGTGTTGATAGACTTAATAGTCTCCGAGGAAAATCCAACGTAAAAGTTTTTTTACAGACGCCCGGACGCCCGGACGGACGAAAAGGGTGAGTACATAGACTCACTTTTGCTTCGCATGTGAGTCAAAAATTGGTCCAATTCACCTTGTAACTCCCATACAGTGAACAAAATAAGTGATGGATAGCACTTGTACTAACACTTGCGTACTAGACAAATTCAAGACTAATGTCTACCATGTCAGAACAATGTACAACTGTTTACAAAACTGAACCACATGAACTCATGGGTGGCAGCAGAAAATTGTACATATACTAGACAGTTCAAGTTCGAGGTAGGGGGTTCATGGACCAGACCTGGGTACCCCAAATTTTGCCTCTGTGTACTCACTGGTTCAGAAATGCGTATTTTTTAAAAACTGTGCGTATTTTTTGCGCGGACTGACAATTTAAAAAATGCAGCTTTTGGTTTGCACACATGATACTCCGCAGTCAGTCAGCGAGACAAAAAAGTTTTGAAGTGGCAATGTAAGTGAAGAGTTAACTCCCCCTTGACCACACGCACACTCGATCTCGATGGTGGTCGACGCAGACTGACTCCATGAAATCGTCGACGGGTTTTCCTGATAGCGCTCAGCCTAGGCCGCACCCGCCACCCCGCCTGACTGACTTTGCCTGTCCGGGGAGTTTCACCGTCATTACTGTTACACTGTTTATGTTTGCAACTAGAGCATCACACACACAGTATTCAAACTATCCAAGCGGCTAAACAATCAAAATCGCAATTCAACTGCGCAAATTAATCTTCTCTGAAGAAACGGTGATGCTACCGAAACGCATACAATCAAAAGTTTGAGCAGCAGTCGAAAGACAAAAGGAACGCTAGAAAGGGTTCTGTCAAAGAGTTCTGGGAGCACAAGGCAGCCGTTGTGCTGCAGATAACCGAATAAATAAACACGAACAATGTGGAGCAATCACACTGCGAAAAGTGCGGTGGTCACTGGCCCTAGGCCTGTGGAACCCACAGTCACTCTCCGCAGTCATCTCGCGATTTGGATGAGGCAAGGACACAGAAGGCATTGTTTCACCTAAACCCGGACGCGTTACTTTTTGTCACGTTTGTGTCCAACATCAGCGTTGGGCCCTGGAGTTAGGGCGTAGGGACCACCCGTTGAGAGTCAAACGTGGGATGGAGTTATGTTATTGATATATCCAAACACGCAGCTGGGTAACCGTACGAGGCCGTACGGCTACCTACAAAAAAAATTCGGTAGCCATACCGCACGGATACGGAACCTTTTCCAAAAACATTTGCTTACCATATATCCTCCAGGAACTTAAAGTGATCAAGCCTATGATTTTCAGTACAGTGCATGTTGGATAAAACAACCAAGAAACACACACACACACACACGCGCGCGCGCGCGCGCACAAACACACATAGAGAGAAGGTGAGAGAGAAAGAGGGAAAGAGAGAGAGAGAGAGAGAGAGAGAGAGAGAGAGAGAGAGAGAGAGAGAGAGAGAGAGAGAGAGAGAGAGAGAGAGAGAGAGAGAGAGACAGACAGACAGACAGACAGACAGACAGAGACAGAGAGAGAGAGAGAGAGAGAGAGAGAGAGAGAGAGAGAGAGAGAGAGAGAGAGAGACAGAGAGAGAGAGAGAGAGAGAGAGAGAGAGAGAGAGAGAGAGAGAGAGAGAGAGAGAGAGAGAGAGAGAGAGAGAGAGAGAGAGAGACTAGGTCTAGACTAAGCCTGGTCAAAAGACCAGTATCCATAAGAACAATGAAAATACAGCCAGAGAGCCACGAGAATCAGCAACAGGCCCTGGACGCTTAAACAAGCCGAAGAATCGAATCTACTCTACTCTACTCATGGTGACCGTGAGCGTGCTCGCACAGACGCAGACTGACGCTAACCAGCCACAGCCACAAGGGCAGAGACTGTGCCACGCAAACTTTAACGGAAACAGGGCCTGGATCCAGAACGGCGAGTTATTATAACCCCGATTTTTATCTCTAAAGTAAACTCAGACGATTCCAACTGTCTGTTCAGCTCTCCCTTGGGTGGAAACCAGTATATATAGCAAAGCACAACCTAGGATCCTCTGACGAGCGTACCTTATCTCACCCATCAAGATAACCCGGGGTTAGGGGATAAATCGAGTGTTAAAAATATAAATCGCCATTCTGGATAGGGCCACGCGTGCCAGACATGGACTTTATCGCGCGAAATTCCACATTTACGAGTACGCAGAAGCTGCATTTTTTTCAGCGTATTTTTTCAGAGGGATGCGTAATTTTCGTATTCCATTTTTTCTCGCGTATTAATACGCAAAATTCGTACGGGTACCGAGGTAGGGGGTTCATGGACCACACAAGGGCTTTGGTGTGGTGCAGGGGTAATGCCTTGCTGGGGGTCTGCAGATGTGTGGAGGGGTGGTGGTGGTGGACATGCAAGCTATATTCTGGGAGACTTGGGGGAAGACATTCAGCTTTCCCTAGTGATGACTTCCTAGATTGTCACTATTACAAATGTCAGCTTTCCTTTTCAGCCATCCCAGTAACGTTACAGGTTGTTTCTAAGGCTGCAATGCACAGTCAGATGAAGGTTGGATGGTATCGTTTGAGACAAAGGGGAGGCTGAGATTCAGACTGGCTGCTCATGGAAGTGGATGGATTAGAAGGCATAAGGGGGGACATGGCATACAAAAACATATTAATAGAAAACAAGAACGGCAAAGCCCATACGACTCACATGCTTGACCTTGACCTTTATATGACCTTGACCTTCAGGGTCATGGTCAAACAACTAAACCTAGCAATGACATCATACACTAAGAAATGCTTTACAAATTTTTCCTACCAAAATACATGTGACCTTGACCCAAGGTCAAGGTCATCCAAGGTCATGCAACACAAAACTGTTAATTCAAGACATAGGAAGCACAATGGTGCTTATTGGCACTTTCTACCATGAGATATGTGACCCCGCACCACCAAACCAGTCTTAAGGTGGATTTTATCATTTTTGAGATGTTTATATTTTTGAATTCTACAGAGTTTCCTGATTAATTTGACACCAAAACGAACCTGGTAGCTCAAAAATTGTGGAAGTTATAACGAGTTGAAGTTGAAAACTCAGTCGCGACTTGTTTTGAGAAAACGGACCTCAAAGTTTTGCATGCAATCCTCACACATTCTCCTTAGCAACAGGGTCTTAGAATTATCCAATCATCTTGATTTTTTGCACAGCAGAAGAAACGAAAGAAAGCGCGCGAAAGACCATGTGTTGAGGTTCTGCAAGGGTTACGTGTTGTTTTGCAGGGTCAAAATTGGTCGATTTTGGCAAATAAAAATGCTCTAAATTATCACAATTATAACTTTAATTAATTTTTTAATGCACTTAAATACATTTTTAAGACATAAAACTTATACCATTTTATAGATTAATTTTTAGAGAATGCAATGAACCGAAAACCTCAATTTCGCACAGGCAGACCCCCACCACCTTCAGAGCTGTGTAGCGCTGTTTCGATGATTGCGAGTTAAGACTGGTTTCCAGAAATGGGTCACATATGGTCACTTTTAGTGGTTCACTACCCCATTTTGGTCACATTTCATAAGGGTCAAAGTGACCTTGACCTTGATGATATGTGACCAAATGTGTCTCATGATGAAAGTATAACATGTGCCCCACATAATTATTAAGTTTGAAACAGTTATCTTCCATAGTTCAGGGTCAGGGTCACTTCAAAATATGTATACAACCCAACTTTGAAGAGCTCCTGTGACCTTGAAGCAAGGTCAACCAAACTGGTATCAAAAGATAGGGATTACTTTGCCCTATATACCATATATAGGTCAGCTATCCAATCTCAAAAACTTCAGAGAAAATTGAGAAAATGTGAAAAATGACTTTTTTAGACAACATTTATGGCCCCTGCGACCTTGACCTTGAAGCAAGGTTAAGTCACTATGTATGTTTTTTGAGGCCTTGTCATCATACACCATCATGCCACATTTGGTATTGATAGACTTAATAGTCTCCGAGAAAAATCCAACGTTAAAGTTTTCGGACGCCCGGATGGACGAAAAGGGTGAGTACATAGACTCACTTTTGCTTCGCATGTGAGTCAATAAATCATTGCTCAGCAAGTATGAAAGGTTGTTTATTAAAATTTGATGGAGGGGAGAAAATTGGTATATTTATTTTTCAGTCATTTTGCTATAACACATGAACAACTAAGTCTTCAGCAACAAAATTTTGTCTGAATATACCTTGCAGTGAGTTAGTATGCTGTATGAAATTTCATTAGCAGAGCTTTCATACTTGCTGAGTAATTATTTATTTTCTATTAATTTGTTTTTGTACGCCATGTCCCCCTTTAAGATTATTTTCTTTCGTAGTTTTTTTTGGGGGGGACCAGCAGCTATATGGAAAGTAGTATATTCCCAGATCGACTCCCACCCATGCAAAACGTGAAAAACCATTACAGGTACTTCATCCTGTTATGTCCACACTAACAACCCCAATATCAATATTTCCCAAATGCACATTTGAGCTTCATGAAGTGTTATGTACTTTTTAAAATCAAAGCAAAGGGAGTTTATCTTTAAGACATTATCATGCCAATAATCATTCTGTACAAGACACACTCTCCCAAGAGACCTAGGATCTCTGTCAGGGGAAAAAGTCCATGTGAACTGCATGCACTTTACCCTGAATGTACAGCAATGTGGTGACTAAATCAGTCTGCTGTACTGGATGATAATGACAGTGCAATGAGTTCCTCAAGGTGACTGCTGGACAGATTTTATTGAAGCTACGATAGTAAGAGCTTTATCAGAATTACCAACCTCATTTTCCAACAGCTCCATCACCCTTTCCATGGTCCACTCATAAATTGGGCACAGTCCTGGGAAAAAAGAAAACAAACAAGCATATAAACTTAAATAATAATCAACTGCACATTCAGCCATGCAGACAATGCTGGAGCATGCAAGCAGTTGAGAGAGAGAGAGAGAGAGAGAGAGAGAGAGAGAGAGAGAGAGAGAGAGAGAGAGAGTGGGGGGGGGGGGAGAGAGAGAGAGAGAGAGAGAGAGAGAGAGAGAGAGAGAGAGGGAGGAGAGAGAGAGAGAGAGAGAGAGAGAGAGAGAGAGAGAGAGAGAGAGAGAGAGAGAGAGAGAGAGAGAGAGAGAGAGAGAGAGAGAGAGAGAGACAGACAGACAGACAGAGACGTGCACTTAGAGCCACAGAGACAAAAGCCAGAGACAAGAGACAGAATGTGAAGTTCACACACACACAGAGACACACACACAGACATACACACACATATACACACATACAGACACACATGCAGAGACACACACACAGACACACACACAGAGTGAAAATGTGCACATCTCATTTTGGGACATGCTCAAGTATCAACACTTGTATAATTTTGTCACTAGCAAATATTATTCCTCATCAAGGTGAACTCCAATGATACACAAACATCTGCATAAGGCCATCTGACTCTGCCTATCTCCTGTCAATGCTCATCACCCTTTACAACATTTCATAGATACACAACATCTGCATAAAACATCAAACTATAAACCTACCCATCTCCTCTCGATGTTCATTCACCATATGCAACCAGCAGCTGTCCATGTCGTCAAGGTCGTAGCGCACAACCTGCTCCGACAATTGTTGCATGCCTGTCAACTCATGGATGCCCTGTCGGTAGGTCTCATCCTGCACGCCATGGAGGAACTTCCGAGGCCTGACACAAAACAAAGGGTTCCAGGATGAACATGCTGAACTGCGATTCCTGGAGTGTCATACCATTCACGCTCAACTCCTATTTTTACCCATCTCCTAGGAAAGTAAACAAAATTAGGGGGAAAAAAAGTTGTGGTTATGGTAAAAACATAGGGAGGGTTAGTAGGTCAGCCTGAACGTATAATTAAAAAAATAAAGAATTTTTGTTCTAGAAGAGGCCAATTTGAACATTAACCCCTTCCCTGCTTCGCATGAAACTAACTCGGGCCTTGACTGCTCCTGCTGTGCTATGTCCCGGTACAGTCTCGGGTCTTGATTGCAAGGGAGGAAACTCTAAATACTTTGAACCAGTGTCTGTAGCTGTTAGAGTTACGTCCCTTAGAGCCTCCTTGGCGTTCTCGCAGAGTTGATCGATTTCCATGGATTTGAAGTATTTTATTTGCAATTTTGATTGATTTGATCATGAAATAGCTTCTGAGAGAAGCTATAAAGCTTGTTTGTCAGCACTGGAAGAGCTGAATGAACTTTTCAATGATCCTGACAGCGGTGAGGAGGATTTTAATGATGGAGAGGACATCGGTGGGGAGGATGAGTTTGATTATTAATGTCTTCTGTGTCTTTGTGCAAAATTTCAAAACAGTTCTCTGGAAAACAATAATATTATGACTGAACAAAGACAGGAACAGTAAAACGCAAAAACCGTTCCCGGCATATGGCGTGTAATGTATACGGCAGTGAAGTGGTTAATGCAGTTTCTCTTTTGATGAAAACTTTTTAAAATGTATATGATGGATTCTATAAGTGTTTGTAGGGCAGGATAGATGAGATGGCATGCAATTTATTGTTTACTTTCATTTTCTTCTATTTTTTGCATTACTGAGAAAAGTTTAGGGTCGGTCAGGTTACTATAACCACAACTATTTGTATTGGAGGGGGGCCCTTACATAACAAAATACAGCCATCACTTTCATACAATCCATTCAAAATCTCAAAATACACCCTATGCAGAGTGTTACTTATTAGCACAGCATCAGGGAACAAGGAATGGCTGGAGCCGCTTGATGCTGGAACCTCTGGTGGCTGCTGGGCTTTTGGGGCCTGCTCCAGTTGCTCTACCATGGGCAACCCCAAACCCAGTCTGGCTTTGGGGGTGGGGGTGGGGGGTGGGGGGGTGGGGGTGGGGGCGGGGCCAATCAGATCTATAGTCAGTCATTCCAATCATATTCTTGGTTAAGACCATTCTACTACACAACAGTCTGCAGTCATAAATCCAACAGCAGAGAGGAAAAAAGTATACTCACATTTTAAAATCTTTCAGTTCAGTCCTGTTTTCAACTTCACTGCAACAGACAACACAAAGTTAATATTCATCAAGCAACAAATGCATGGTTACAGAGAATAATCGGTAACACAAAGTGTGCATGGCTATATGCATTGCATGAGTCAACAGCATCTCCTGGCTTGTATCTTATGCTTGCCTAACACTGAATCCCTTTTTTTCTTTATAAACCTGCAAAGACAGACTGTCAAAGAAGCTTTTGACAGATCCATCTGTCTGTGTTGTTTAACCTTTAGGAGGCCGCCTGCACATTGATGCGCCACAGCGTACATTCCCCAGACGTTAGCCGGCGCATCAGTGCGCCGAGCGATAGTGACGTGCTTTGTTGACTGCTGTTCTAAAAATATCCCAGTCTCGTGCAGTGATCACGTGGCAACGAGATCCGCCATTTTGGCGATTGAGAGAACCTGCCTCAAATTTTCTGCAAATTTTCCCACGAAGTTGCATATTCGTTGTTTGTGAACGGGACTTTTTTCTTTGCCAGTATGGCGACTGACGAAGAAGTTGAAGCGCTTGTGGAGTTATTTTTCTATTCTGACTCTCAGAATATGAATTTGAAGGCTTTACTGACGTTGATGTGATGGAGGGATAGAGGGCAAGCATGTGCTTCGACCGATGTGCTTGGTCTGTAGATCGAGAGGAGCGGGAGCTTGATTCAGATGAAAATGACTCGGCTGACTTCCCTAGCGTAAGTAATTGTATGATTTTTTGTTTTGTTTTACCCTAAAACATTTTCAGATGTATCTTCATTACTTGGAGACTCTATGCACTTTTGCATTTTCATCAAAAGTGTAGGAAAACCCAGTGCTTCGACCGATGTGTTGTGGTCTGTAGATCGAGAGTCCTGAGCGGAAGCTTGATTCAGATGAAAATGACTCGGCTGACTTCCCTAGCGTAAGTAATTGTAGGATTTTTTGTTTTGTTTTAGTTTTACCCTAAAACATTTTCAGATGTATCTCCATTACTTGGAGACTATGCACTTTTGCATTTTCATCAAAAGCTGTTGAATTCTTGAATAAATAGAGCAGCGTAGGAAAACACAGTGAATTTGTTTGTTTTTTGTTGTTGTCTGTGTTCCATGATTTTTTAGCAGCTGAAAAAAAAACATTCTATGGCATTTTCATTAATTGCACCATGTAGGCCATCCATTTTTCTCCTCACCCTCCAAAAATGTACTTCAAAGCTTGAATAGGTAACAAATGATGATTTTTTAAGTAAACATGGTGTCGAATTTGACCACACATAATAAAATTTGTGGCTCTGGAGTAAAACAATGACGAAAATTGGCGGCGCCCTAAAGGTTAAGGATGACTTACATTTTAGTCTAGGTTGAATTATGTTGCCTCCTGTCATGTATCTGGTCTCTGACATCAAGAAGCTATCACAAGTGCAACTGCACTTTCATATTAAGGTTATTTACAGGTTATTAGTAAATTTACGGTGACAGCCATGGATCAGGCTAATTATTCCATTAAACAGCCCCATCAATGTTTTCTTCACAGTCAGCCTATTCCCACACCACTTTGTTGATCAGGAGATCATCAAAGCAATCTGCCTCATGGAAGTTAAGATGCCAGATCAAATCCCCGAATTATGGTGTATGGATAACAACAGTCAAAACTGGCATCAGTACAAGGAGGTGATCACATCTTGGAGACATTTATGACTGCTACAGCACACTGATGCATAGATTCTACAGCCTCCCATTCTTTGCAGGCTATTTAAGGCCACTGATCATGAAACCTTATCAGAGTTGATCAGAATGGGAGCAGGTCAAATCACAATTTCAATAGACCTTTCTTCACCTCTTACTAAATGCATTAGGGAGATGCAGTGGGTCTATTCTTGCCCCCAACCCATGGGGAGAAAATTGATGTCAAAAGTGTGGTTTCAGGACACAGCACTGTCTCAATGTGACTAATATAAGTGGTGCTTGGAGGCTATCACAGCATGTCAATCACAGGTCAGCTTAGGCACATGGGCTGACAGCAGGACAGGAGAGTGGAGGGTGCCCAACTCAAATGCCTACCTGACAATGGGCACCTGGAACTCAGTGGGGTTCACAGGAACTTGCACCCCACGCTCCCACTCTTGTCGCCAGGGGTCCTGGATCAGCACATAGTCTTCAGCCAGCAGGGCATCTGTGTCCGGGAGCTTCATAGCACTGATCAGGTCCTTGCGGAAGAGCTATCCAAAGAGACCACCAGTTGCAAGTCAGATATTCACCAAATCAGTACCAAGAGGTAAGTAGTTGGTTTTTGCTGGTGGAACTGTTCTCTTATGTCGGTCAATTCAATATCAGTTCATCTACCAGCCAACTGTTCAAGTGCACTATTCAGCCGTGTGTAGGCCCATTCAGCCAAGACACATCATCACCCTGTTCTGAAAGCTTTCACTCACTTTATTAATCAGCATTCATGGACGGACAGAACAAGAGAGTAGTGTACATCAAATAGAAATAAAGGCTCTCTCGGTCAAACTTGGAATGATGGAGGTGGTGCAGTTTGTCCAATGCTGGACGGGTAGCTGTATCTTCATCAGACCCCCTTCCTCAACACATACATCAACATTCCCCAACTGCATCATGTCACCAAGGCTGGCTCCATGAGGATTTGGAGGCCTAGTGGTAAGTCCTGTCTGGCTAAGAGTCACAGAATCCCATGGACCCAAGACACCTCCTGGATGCATTAAGATGTGGCTTCAGGCTGGCTGTTCAAGTGCTACTGGTGCAGGCCTCAACAGCACAAAGACCACAACAATCCTGCTGATGAATGGTGCATCTGTGCAGCACAAGCTGTGTGAAGTTCTTTTCATGCTGCAAGTCTTCATGTGGCAGTTTTAGACTGCTAGGTAAAGGAAGTATTCTGTCATGATCATACCTTTAAACAGCTTCAACTCCACCAAAAATTCAACGAGATAAATCAAATTAATGTGAGAGAGAAAAAAGAAACTTGACAACCCACACACAACATCTTATATAGTAGCCTATTAAAATAAAACATAACTAATAGAAGACTGAAGAGCATTATCTTACAAGGAACTCAACATGCAGGAAAAACACAGAAACTCAAACTGGATACAACATGTTAATTCTAGCAACCATTCATTTTACTTGATCACTAGCAGGGGCAGCCACCTGCAAATAAATCAAATTCCTTGCTCTGAAAACAGGACAGCACTGCACATACACTTTCACACTTCCACCGATAAAGATATTTCACAACATCCAGTTCCTTCCTGTTCATAGTTGTGAAGCTCACAAGGCCAACCCTTTCCTGATCAAGATAATGCATCCCGACTATGTAGAAGCCACCAATTTAGGAAAACATCCTCCATGAACAAGAAGGGCAAAGCCCATACGACTCACATGCTTGACCTTGACCTTTATATGACCTTGACCTTCAGGTGACCTTCAAGGTCAAGGTCAAACAACTAAACCTACCAATGACATCATACACTAACAAATGCTTTACACATTTTTCCTACAAAATACATGTGACCTTGACCCAAGGTCAAGGTCATCAAAGGTCATGCAACACAAGCTGTTAATTCAAGACATATGAAGCACAATGGTGCTTATTGGCACTTTCTACCATGAGATATGGTCACTTTTAGTGGTTCACTACCCCATTTTGGTCACATTTCATAAGGGTCAAAGTGACCTTGACCTTGATGATATGTGACCAAATGTGTCTCACAGGGTTCGTACAGGTTTTTAGATACAAAATTCCATGACTTTTCCATGACTTTCCATGACCTTCAACAACATTTTCCATGACCTAGCGTACTGTGATACATGACAATTTTAAAGAGAAAAGTGTATGGCGCACGACCAAACTCACGCACAATACACCCGTTGTTAAAAAAATATAATTCTTTTTATTATTTTTACAGCAGATTGATTCAAAAACTGACAAATGCAGAAAATTTTCAAGCAAGTACTCCTTAAAATGATGATACTTTTGTCCCAAATTGTTTGGTGCTTCAACGATTAACGCACGCTGAATGTGGTAATCGAGCACGCGTCTACACAACGCCATTGCGGTCCGATGTACACACAAACAGGTGGAAAATTTCCGCCTGTTTTCTCCTTTCAAGCGCACAATCCGGGCGCTAGACAAAAAGTATATTCATCGTACATTAACATCGAATATAGCGTTGGAAGGGGGAAATCTTGTAGAATCCAAGGGTGTCTGTACGAAATTGATCGGAAAAGCGGGAGTGAGCAAATTTTAACAAAATGTCCGATGACGTTCGAACTTTCATCCATAACTCGTCTTTCGATTTTTACCGGAAGTTCAAACATACACCGAACGAAAGAGCAATCTTTCCTCTAATGAGTAGTAAAGTTTCAACTTGATCAAATGAGAAACTTCGACGGACGAGTGTTTAGAAGAGACCAACCCAAGTCGCGAAATGCAAACTCCGTAGAGCCACCGCGAGTCGGTAGTGGCGGAGGGTGTTTTTTTTACGTAATCGGCATGTATGTTCTCAGCGGAAATAAGACGGATTAACACAAAACTACACGACACATGTTCTTGAAACCTTCTGCTTCATAAACAACTTTCATTCTTGTTTTTATTCACAATATTTTGTGGATTGTCCACAATTAGCCATGAAAGTGAAGTGGTATTGCCGAGTGCATTTTCAGGCTAGTACTGTAGTAGCGCAAAGATTTGATACAAATTACCACGGAATCCTACCACTAGTTAAAAAAAATTAGACAACTCAGAAAGACTTTCATCTTTCACGTTACATTGGTATTTTGTGTTATTGATATGTGCGAATCCTAGAAAAAGTGGATTCTATGGAACCGACAGCCACTTCCGGTCTGATGAAATTTCTTCGAACATCGCGTGCGGCGTCTATTTAGCACTCGCTGAAGGTCCCGAGTTCTACAATACTTTTTCCGATATGTGCAAAATATTGCAATAAATATCTTCCTAAATGATTGTTCTAGCATAAACTGAAACAAAAACCCCAATAAACTAACCGATTTCAGCTGATTTGTCCGTCAAAATCGGCACTTTGCCATCCCATCCACTCTCGTTCGCATGACCCACTCACGGTATTCAGGGTCTCCTGTCCAAGAGTCTTGAAAGTGACACTTTCCAGGCATGATGATAATCTGATTCTCAAAGAAACACTGCACCACAAACAAAACAATCTCTTTTCACTCTGTCCTCGTTTGAACCAACTGACGGGACCGGCGTGGAAATGAAACGAGGTCACCTAGCCAAGGAACCAATCAGGAAGCAGAAGGCACACGAGCCTTCAGAATTAACCAATGGGATGCAAGGGCACGTTTTCCTGACGTGCTCAGCGTTTAAAATTAGATTGAGAGTATCGCGCGAAGCACAGCCTAGAAAACGTCTTTTTTTCTTTCTTTTTTTTCTTTCTTAAATTCCATGACTTTCCATGACCTAAGTTGAAATTCCATGACTTTCCAGGCCTGGAAAATGAAAAATCAAATTCCATGACTTTCCAGGTTTTCCATGACCTGTACGAACCCTGGTCTCATGATGAAAGTATAACATGTGCCCCACATAATTATTAAGTTTGAAACAGTTATCTTCCATAGTTCAGGGTCAAGGTCACTTCAAAATATGTATACAATCCAACTTTGAAGAGGTCCTGTGACCTTGACCTTGAAGCAAGGTCAACAAAACTGGTATCAAAAGATAGGGCTTACTTTGCCCTATATACCATATATAGGTGAGGTATCCAATCTCAAAAACTTTAGAGAAAATTGAGAAAATGTGAAAAATGACTGTTTTTTAGACAACATTTATGGCCCCTGCGACCTTGACCTTGAAGCAAGGACAAGTCACTATGTATTTTTTTTTAGGCCTTGTCATCATACACCATCATGCCAAATTGGGTGTTGATAGACTTAATAGTCTCCGAGAAAAATCCAACGTTAAAGTTTTTCACGGACGCCCGGACGCCCGGACGGACGACACGGGTGAGTACATAGACTCACTTTTGCTTCGCATGTAAGTCAAAAAATCAACACGCAACCACCAATGTAAGACACAGACACAATAATCCTCACATAGTGACATTTCTTGAATCAGATCTTTTTTCCAAGGCTCAATGAAACATGCTTAATTAAGGCAGAGTCGAAGTAAAATGATCAGGGAAGTAATTATCATGACCACTAGCAACATAACAGTGTTCAGACCAAGCTTGTTCCCTGATAACTCTAAGAGCGACCGCCCCGACTGTAGCTATAAGTACAAGGCAATGCAAAACCAGCTCTTAAGTCCCTGTAGTGCCATTCTCCACCCTTGATGGTATTCCTGTCCTGCCCATCTTAGGCTACTTTTCATAGGTCAACTCTTACGTCCTGTAATGCAGACTGACAGTTTAATTACCCGTCTGTAATGCAGACTGACAGTTTAATTACCCGTCTGTAATGCAGACTGACAGTTTAATTACCCGTCTTGCAAAGAAACTATGAAAAGGAGTCTAAGATGGGCGGAGAAGAGAGGAACAGGAATATCACCAAAGGTGGAAAAAGGCGCTACAGAGACTTAACCTTTAGGACGCCGCCGGCGCATTGATGCGCCACAGCGTACATTCCTCAGACGTCCGCCGGCGCATCAGTGCGCCGAGCGATAGTGGCGTGCTCTGTTTACTTGCCTAAAGCGGCCTTCGAGTCATGCTGTTCTAAAAATATCAGTCTCGTGCAGTGATCACGTGGCAACGAGATCCGCCATTTTGGCGATTGAGAGAACCTGCCACTGCGAATTTTCCCTCGAAGTTGCGTCTTCGTCGTTTGTGAACGGGACTTTTTTCTTTGCCAGCATGGTGACTGATGAAGAAGTTGAAGCGCTTGTGGAGTTATTTTTCTATTCTGACTCTCAGAATATGAATTTGAAGGCTTTACTGACGTTGATGTGATGGAGGGATAGAGGGCAAGCATGTGCTTCGACCGATGTGCTGTGGTCTGTAGATCAAGAGGAGCGGAAGCTTGATTCAGATGAAAATGACTCGGCTGACTTCCCTAGCGTAAGTAATTGTAGGATTTTTTGTTTTGTTTTACCCTAAAACATTTTCAGATGTATCTCCATTACTTGGAGACTCTATGCACTTTTGCATTTTCATCAAAAGTGTAGGAAAACACAGGGCTTTGACCGATGTGTTGTGGTCTGTAGATCAAGAGGAGCGGAAGCTTGATTCAGATGAAAATGACTCAGCTGACTTCCCTAGCATAAGTAATTGTAGGATTTTTTGTTTTGGTTTATACTAAAACATTTTCAGATGTATCTCCATTACTTGGAGACTCTATGCACTTTTGCATTTTCATCAAAAGCTGTTGAATTCTTGAATAAATAGAGCAGTGTAGGAAAACACAGTGAATTTGTTTGTTTTTTGTTGTTGTCTGTGTTCCATGATTTTTTAGCAGCTGAAAAAAACATTCTATGGCATTTTCATTAATTGCACCATGTAGGCCATCCATTTTTCTCCTCACCCTCCAAAAATCTACTTCAAAGCTTGAATAGGTAACAAATGATGATTTTTTAAGTAAACATGGTGTCGAATTTGACCACACATAATAAAATTTGTGGCTCTGGGGTAAAACAATGACGAAAATTGGCGGTGCCCTAAAGGTTAAGAGCTAGATCTGTACAGTGTGGGATGGCAACACTCCAATGCTGAAACTGATGTGAACACATTATTAATGAATGCCATTCTTCAAGAGTATCTGACACACAGTGCCTGCTCACTGAGCTGAGCCTGATGCCAACAGCATGCATAAATGTGCAGTGAATGGCTTAGATGAATGTCCTTCTTTAAGGGGAGACCTGGCAGCTACAGTACACATTTTTTACCAATGTTTATTTCTCCAATTTTGATGCTGATTTTTGATTTAGTTCATTTGGAATAAACAAAAAAAAATCAAATAAAGGCTGTATCTGGTGTACTTATGAGAATAATGATAGTTTTATGACGGAAATGGGGGAAAATATGTATTTTTCAAGAAATCAGTAAAAAAATCAAGAGACTACATATCAACTTCAAACCAATGTTAATTTGCATATAATAATGTTGCTCATGAGATTACATGAAGACATCTTGTCTATCTTGTTGAAAAAAAACTCTACAACCTAGAATTTTAACTATATGTTTTCTGTTTGTGTAAGGCTTGAAATTTTTTTAATCTTCAGCAAATGCAAAATTTACCAAATGTTTTTCTATAAAATTCTCATTGTAATATCACAGACTACTCATCTGTCTACAAAATAAAAAAAACAGAAAGTGACTAGCACAAACACACAATTTTCTATCGATTTCTACATGAAGCTACCATCGTGAAAAATCAACAATCCGAGAAATCAGCCGACAAAGTTTTTGGAATGTTCCATGTCACAGAAAAAGGACTTTCAGTCAAATTTACAGCCAATTTCTGCTTCCCAGTCACTTTCTATGAGTTTTCCAGCATGCCTGGGCCATAGATTGGTCCCTCTTCATCCTCCTGAGCAGCAATGTCATGCAGATGCTCAACACGGTGTGAACGTCATTTGTTTAGGAAAGCTAGAGTTGCAGCTTTATCTGCCTTCCTCTTCCTCTTGGCATCTTCTTTCTGCAGCAGAAGCAGGGTCACCTCATTTGCAGCATTGTTCAAACTCTGCATCACCCCTGCATCTCTCAGCTGCAGTGATCTTCCTCAGTTTGTCTTTGTTCATGCTGCACACGTGGCAGTATGTTGACAGCACCTCGAAGTCTACAGCATACCCTGTGAGGACATCAATCACAATGCCCACACCATTGTGAGATGTGAATCCTCGTTTCTGCCATGTACCATCGAACAACACATCTATAGATCCATCATTCATAGTATCCCATCATCTTCATCCCATACTGTGTCATCCTCACTGTCTTCCCCACTGAACTCCTCTGCTGAGTGTTGGCCACAATGATGGGTCTCTCTGAATTGCCTTTTCACAAAGTCCACTGTCATGTCCAGTGTGGCTTCCTTTGATGCAGCAAGAGCATCACAGACTCTCCTGTCAATGCTGGAAAAAGTTTTGCCATGGAGAAGAGGCATGCCGAAAACTGTGCAAAACTTTCGCAAGGCAGCATATCCACCACCAATTTCATGGGAATACAGCACAGCACGCCTGTTCACCTCAAACCCCACGTTCTTCTCCTGTCTCTTTTCAATGCGAGGTGAAGAAACGCATTTTTTTACCTCTCTACATCGTCCACAAATCATAGTCATCTCCCGAGAAAATCCAAGAAGGGTGCCAGCTCGTACTGAAAGACGATTCTCGAAGCACTTTGGACACACTGCATCCGAAATGAGTTCATTGAGCTGACCGATCTCTGTCAGAATCCACTCGGTCGGCTGCACTGAGCATGTCATACTCCTCTCGAAATCTCTCCAATTCAATCGCGATGAGGATGGTGCCGGATCATCAGTAGATGTAGAGGGGACTGGTGTGCTGTAGGCAGAACTAGATGCCAGTGGTTCAGCAGCCAATGTAGATGGGACTGGTTCCGACGATGACGATGTAGCAGTACTGATAGTGCGCTCGCACACGTGGCTGACGTCGATTACACATCACAAGGCTTTCTTCCCTTCACAGCTCGTGCAGATGACAGTTGCTCCTTTCTTTTCTTGCTTTTCGTGAGTTTAAAAGCACCTACAGTGTGCGATTTTCGTCCAGGCATGGCAAAATGTATTTAAACTGACAATGCAACAGCGCATGTGGAAGCCATTTTGTCTCTAAGCCGCATTGCATTGTGGTAGCGATTCCAGCTCTCTGATTGGTCCATTCGCGTCAGCTGACCAGATCTCATACAATCTACCTCTTCGTTGCTGCCATGTAGCTCTATGGAGAAGAAGTCTAGAAGAGTTACGTCCCTTGCAATTTGTAGACAACATGTGCCGCTTTCCAACGATACCTAACTTGCAAGGGTTCATTCAAAATTTAGGCCCGTTGCCAAGACCCAAACATTGCAAATTTTGACGAAATATTGCACAAAAAGACTCGTTTGATAGGTGGGTGGTATGTTTTATTGCTGAATTTAGCCCATAAAGAGTTCGTTTTCACACTAAAGCAACATCGGGTCCATATGTAGAGAGGTCACAGAGTGCAAAATCGGCAAGTTTTCAAAATCGACAAAGTAAACCCAAATTATCAATTTCCACTGCCGTGTCTCCCCTTAACATGGGGCTTCAACGATACACAAAATTCAAATTAACTCTTAACCTTTAGAGCGCCACCAATTTTCGTCATTGCTTTACCCCAGAGCCACAAATTTTTTTATGTGTGGTCAAATTCGACACCATGTTTACTTTAAAAATCATCATTTATTACCTATTCAAGCTTTGAAGTAGATTTTTGGAGGGTGAGTAGAAAAATGGATGGCCTACATGGTGCAATTAATGAAAATGCCATAGAAATTTTTTTGGCTGCTAAAAAATCATGGAACACAGACAACAACAAACAAGAAGGGCAAAGCCCATAGGACTCACATGCTTGACCTTGACCTTTATATGACCTTGACCTTTAGGTGACCTTCAAGGTCAAGGTCAAACAACTAAACCTACCAATGACATACACTAAGAAATGCTTTACAAATTTTTCCTACCAAAATACATGTGACCTTGACCCAAGGTCAAGGTCATCCAAGGTCATGCAACACAAAGCTGTTAATTCAAGACATAGGAAGCACAATGGTGCTTATTGACACTTTCTACCATGAGATATGGTCACTTTTTGTGGTTCACTACCCCATTTTGGTCACATTTCATAAGGGTCAAAGTGACCTTGACCTTGATGATATGTGACCAAATGTGTCTCATGATGAAAGTATAACATGTGCCCCACATAATTATTAAGTTTGAAACAGTTATCTTCCATAGTTCAGGGTCAGGGTCACTTCAAAATATGTATACAGACCTGTTTACCTTAAGTTGTGCACAATAGGGAGATGGCGACTCAAAAATCGGGAGATTTCAATAAAAAGCGGGAGATTTTTATTTTTAGATATGTGTACCATCCCAGGTCACGAACTGCATAACAATTGAATAAAAATCAGCTGAAAGTGGAATAAAAAACTCAGAAACCAGCTGAAACGCCGATAAGTCTCATCTCTGATCAGGGAGGCGAAAAGTCAAATTCTCTCTCTCTCTCTCTCTCTCTCTCTCCCGCGCGCGCGCTTTCTCTCTCTTCTCTCTCTCTGTCTCTCTCGCGTGCGATTCTCTATCTCTCTCTCGCAAGTTCTCTCTCTCGCGCGCGCGTACACACGTCTCTCTCTCTCCCTCTCTCTCTCTCTCTCTCTCTCTCATTCTTGCCTCCGTGGCTCACGTTGATGTCTTTTTTGCAGAACGTGCAAAACGCGTGTGATTTCGATTTCGACGATGGGCGAAATGCCGGGAATTCCGATTTCCACTCAGCCTTCCACTTTACGCTGTACTTTGCTCTCTTTCTCCTTCTGACAAGAGTGGACTTTCTGTTCACATCCTCTGTGTCACGCTCACTGTCGGATTCAGAATCGGTTTCGCGAGTCTTTCTCTTTGACTTTTCAATGGACGTCATCATCATTGAGATCGGTCAAGCAAAATGGCGGCTATTCCAGGTTGTAAACTGGCTCTCGATTGGACGAAGGTCCTGACTCAACCAATCAAAAAAATTGTACTGCAGATCTGCGGAATGACCTTTAGTGGCGCGGTAGAAAGTTCGGATCGTCATGTAAATGCTTCGGAAACGAAATAAACCTTTCAAAATTTTTCATTTTCGGGAGATCGGTGGGAAAAAAATCGGGAGATTTACGAAGCTAGCGGGAGGTCGGGAGATAGGGTCTGAAATCGGGAGTCTCCCGCTAAAATCGGGAGAGTAAACAGGTCTGTGTATACAACCCAACTTTGAAGAGCTCCTGTGACCTTGACCTTGAAGCAAGGTCAACTAAACTGGTATCAAAAGATAGGGATTACTTTGCCCTATAAACCATATATAGGTCAGCTATCCAATCTCAAAATCTTCAGAGAAAATTGAGAAAATGTGAAAAATGACTGTTTTTTAGACAACATTTATGGCCCCTGCGACCTTGACCTTGAAGCAAGGACAAGTCACTATGTATGTTTTTTTAGGCCTTGTCATCAAACACCATCATGCCACATTTGGTATTGATAGACTTAATAGTCTCCGAGAAAAATCCAATGTTAAAGTTTTCGGACGCCCGGACGGACGAAACGGGTGAGTACATAGACTCACTTTTACTTCGCATGTGAGTAAAAAATTCACAGAGATGCACAATCCAAGCGGAATTGCGCAACAATTTCCTTCAGTGCTAGAGCGCTTCTTGCCAGTTATTTCCCTTGGACATCAAGGAATGAAACACGAGTGATTACAAGTAGTTTAGGATTTTGCCTCAGGACCGGTTTGGAGCGGTACAGGACGTTAAGAGTTAAATCATTTCCTCTTTCATTGCCCTATCGTTCCACTAATATAAGATAACAAAGCATATCATTTCTTCTCCATGATGTGTGCCTGACAAATGCTACTTACTTCTGCAGGCCTGTTATGGGAAGGGAAAACTGGGCTTCGCATTCCAGCTTTACAAGTCTGTTTGGAAGATGACACTGAAACAGGAAATTTCCAAATCATCATCAATACAGCAATCTATCATCACCAACACACTATTTATACTAATAAATGCATAATTTATATATGTAAAGGACGATGCTTTATAAAAACAAGAAGGGCAAAGCCCATACGACTCACATGCTTGACCTTGACCTTTATATGACCTTGACCTTCAGGTGACCTTCAAGGTCAAGGTCAAACAACTAAACCTACCAATGACATCATACACTAAGAAATGCTTTACACATTTTTCCTACCAAAATACATGTGACCTTGACCCAAGGTCAAGGTCATCCAAGGTCATGCAACACAAAGATGTTAATTCAAGACATAGGAAGCACAATGGTGCTTATTGGCACTTTCTACCATGAGATATGGTCACTTTTAGTGGTTCACTACCCCATTTTGGTTACATTTCATAAAGATCAAAGTGACCTTGACCTTGATGATATGTGACCAAATGTGTCTCATGATGAAAGTATAACATGTGCCCCACATAATTATTAAGTTTGAAACAGTTATATTCCAAGGTCACTTCAAAATATGTAAACAATCCAACTTTGAAGAGCTCCTGTGACCTTGACCTTGAAGCAAGGTCAACCAAACTGGTATCAAAAGATAGGGCTTACTTTGCCCTATAAACCTTATATAGGTGAGGTATTCAATCTCAAAAACTTCAGAGAAAATTGAGAAAATGTGAAAATTGGCTGTTTTTAGACAACATTTATGGCCCCTGCGACCTTGACCTTGAAGCAAGGTCAAGTCACTATGTATGCTATTTGAGGCCTTGTCATCATATACAATCATGCCACATTTGGTATTGATAGACTTAATAGTGTCCGAGAAAAATCCAACGCTAAAGTTTTCGGACGCCCGGACGGACGAAACGGGTGAGAACATAGACTCACTTTTGCTTCGCATGTGAGTCAAAAAGTCAGATGAATAATTGAAAAAGCAAACCCATCATTTAGCATGTCTACTGACGAGCACGTAAACCCTAGATTTCGCTCATTAAATGCAGATGAAAAGATCAACATTCATGAAAACAATCTGATCTCTTCAACCCTGGTATCAAGCTTACAACATAATAGGTCAAATGGACAGTTCCAAAAACCAACCATCAATTGCTGAGAAATAAGCCCTGTCCACCCTCACCAGATACACAGTTACCACTACCTTGTTCAGAACTGGTTCTCCACACTAACATCACTGAGGCAAGGCTCTGTAAGACTGCAGACAGTCTCGATCTCCTGTCTACAGTAACCCTCTCCAGCAACCAAAACAGAGAGGCATCAATATGGGCAATGGTGTAAAAGACCCCCAATATAATTACAATCAGGGGAAATAAAATAAATGACACATTTAACCTCTCCTTGCTGAGAACTAGAAATTTTATAGAATTCACATCCATAAGTATGATTCAAGAACTCACTCTTTCCCTTCTTAGGAGGGATGTAGTCATAATCATCATCTTCACTGAAGGGCCTCTTGCCAGATGGCCCAGGTGTATCTGCAAATGACAACACTGACTGAAAAAGCAGCAAACTCGGATTGTAAAAATCGATAAGATTAAGAATATCTTCAAATCATGGCTGATGGTCTTATCCCACCAAGCAAACAAAATTCACATTTCTTAGCAGGGTAACATATCTCTCTCTCTCTCTCTCTCTCTCTCTCTCTCTCTCTCTCTCTCTCTCTCTCTCAGGCACGCATGTGTGCGGAGATGCAAACCTTGTCAGACAGTATACCACATGGCATCAGGCTGTGAACATTTGAACTAGTTGTACACCCGTTTTTGTGACCATGTTCAAGTGCTCATATGCGATGTCAGGATTTCCCTCAAAACTGGCAGTGAGCAAGCATCAAATTCTGTGTCAAACCCAGGAAATCGGCAACAGAAACACTTGAAATGTTCAACAAGTCTATGGCAATGAAGCAATGTGCTGAATACAGTGTTTTGAGTGGCACTCACGCTTCAATACGGGAAGAGCATCACTGGAAGTTGATGAGAGGTTAGGGCGACCCTCAACGAGCACAACCTCCAACAAGAAGGGCAAAGCCCATACGACTCACATGCTTGACCTTGACCTTTATATGACCTTGACCTTCAGGTGACCTTCAAGGTCAAGGTCAAACAACTAAACCTACCAATGACATCATACACAAAGAAATGATTTACACATTTTTTTCCTACCAAAAAAACATGTGACCTTGACCCAAGGTCAAGGTCATCCAAGGTCATGCAACACAAAGCTGTTAATTCAAGACATAGGAAGCACAATGGTGCTTATTGGCACTTTCTACCATGAGATATAGTCACTTTTAGTGGTTCACTACCACATTTTGGTCACATTTCATAAGGGTCAAAGTGACCTTGACCTTGATGATATGTGAACAAATGTGTCTCATGATGAAAGTATAACATGTGCCCCACATAATTATTAAGTTTGAAACAGTTATCTTCCATAGTTCAGGGTCAAGGTCACTTCAAAATATGTATACAATCCAACTTTGAAGAGCTCCTGTGACCTTGACCTTGAAGCAAGGTCAACCAAACTGGTATCAAAAGATAGGGCTTGCTTTGACCTATATACCACTTGTAGCTGAGGTCGCCATTCTCAATAACGTGGGAGAAAATTGGGAAAATGTGAAAAATGACTGTTTTTGAGACCACATTTATGGCTCCTGTGACCTTGACCTTGAAGCAAGGTCAAGTCACTATGTATGTTTTTTGAGGCCTTGTCATCATACACCATCATGCCACATTTGGTGTTGATAGACTTAAGGCAAGACACGGGTCGAAAAGTTGGGAAAATTTCATATCTGGACGTTTTTGAGATAACATCAGTTTTGAGTAGTTCAAACACTTGCAAATGCCCCCACGTGTTTTTTTCGACCTGTCATTCGATAATTAGTTGAATAAAATGGCTTTTAAAAACATCACTCCTCGTAAAAAACGTTAAAAACGTCATTGATGCATCGTATTTTATGACTTTTGGAAAAATTGTAACTTTCGATCTATTCTACGAAGAGGTTCACGCCCGGTACCGTTGGAAAGCTCGTCTTTTCGATCGAGCACAGCAAGGGAAATAACTCCGCCAACTATAGTGGTCTATTTTTAGTTGATGATTTCAAACAGCGTACACAGGGTTGTCTGGAAACTCACTAGCCAATCATTGAGCTTAGAGAGGGAATTCCACTTGTTTCAACCAATCAGAGACTCCAAAGCGAGGATTCCCTGGCCCACAATGCATCGTAAACATGGCTGCCGCTTCAACGCTAATTCTCTCAGTTAGTTTATGTTTTGCACCAAATCGAATAAATTCGACTTCAATCAAACAATCAGAGAATGCCCATGAGTGAATAAACTCAACATTATGCCACGACCGAAAAATAGTGGGCAAAGAGAGCAGCTTTCGGCTGCACGCACCTCGAAAATACTTCGCGGTCAAGGTCGAAAGTCTAGTTCTACTTCGTCAACGCCTGCGTTGACAGTGCCATCGCGATCGCTGCCTCCTCGTCCCTCCATCTCAACTGCCTCGATTCCGGAAGAAACTTCAAACACATCGGCATCAAGGAGGAAGATACAGATGATGCAGGCAGAAGCGAAGCAGCCGATTGAAACCGATCATAAGTGGGTCAACGTGCACTTAGATCAGCTGAGTGAACTAATGAACGATGTTCTTTGCCCGAACTGTTTTCGGTCTGGTCTCACCTTCAGCATACTATACGATGAAAACAATGGCTTAGCCAGAAAACTTTGCTTGAAATGTGGAGCCTGTGATGCCAGAAGAATGAAGAAAGCTAATGTGGCAACCTCTGTTCAGGCATAGCAACAGCGCCTACACTATGTCAGTATGTGGCTTCATGCCTTCAACTCAAGGCATCAGAAGAGGAGGCTTCAGGAGGAAGAAGAAGGGGAAACCTATGGTGCTGGAATGGCAAACTGACTTGTTGTTGACTCATTCACAGCATGTGTCTCTCTGAAGTTGCCTTTATTGACCTTGGCATTTCCTGTGTAGTAGTAGGGCTGATCCTTTCCTCTTGAGCATGAACTTTTCCATCCCTGCATTTTTTTGTACTCACTGCACAAAAACACTAAAAACTGGAAACAGTAAGTTCAGTTTCATTTTTTTAGCATGTGTAGTCCTGCTGGATGAATGTATGAATAAATGAAACAAGTTTTAGCCATGATGGATAGTTTTAGAAGGACTTATGCATGACTAAAAGTTGTTTTTGCCATTTTCTCAAAATGTGTTTTTTTCATAGAGTTCAAATCAATTAATTACTAAAACTCATCACAGGATGATGATGATGACTTGTAATTTTGCAGGTATGTTACATGTATAATAATTTATAAACATACAGACACTTTTTGCTGTAAACTGATTATTTGGCCAGATATGATTTTTTTTCTTTGATGTTGAACCTACTTTATCTGCAATTCGGATATTGATGCGGAAGCAATAAGTACATTTTTTTTACTTTTTGCATTACAAACATAATCTTCTGTACATTTAAAGATAAAGAGTGTACAATTTTAATGCAAAACGAATTTTCAAGAAATATCAAGTAGTTAAGAAGTTATAAAAATTTAAAAAGATACAGAAATTTGCATATTTTTGCATGTTAGGCGGCCATTTTGGATTACCCATAATTCTAATTACTGTCAAACTTTGATGTTTTGATTAACTGTTATGAGTTCTTTCATGCCAATGAAACAAAAAAATTTCAATAAACATATTTAAAAATTTCATGCTTCCTAGTAGTGTCTTGCCTTAATAGTCTCCGAGAAAAATCCAACGTTTAAGTTTTTTACGGACGGACGCCCGGACGGATGGACGACACGGCTCAGTACATAGACTCACTTTTGCTTCGCATGTGAGTCAAAAAGGTCTAAAGAGATTGCTCACATTCAGCATTAAAATTGTCGTATCCCAATGAATAAAGTTGCTGATATCGTCAATGTGTCATTTGGAACAGTGGAGGCAATCCTCACAGCTACTTTGGACATGCACCGCATCGCCGCCATGTTCATGCCCCATGCCCAGGCTCCTTCCTGACCCAAGCAGAAGCAGCACCGTGTCGCAGTCTGCAACGATCTTCCTCAAAAGCCTTGGGATAATCCAACCTTCTTGTCGAGAATAGCCACTGGTGATGAGACCTGGATCTATGGCTATAACCCAGAAACCAAACAGCAGTCTTCACAGTGGAAGAGCCCACATTCTCCAAGACAGAAGAAGGCCAGGCAGGTCAGGAGCATGACCATGTGCTTGCTTGTAGTTTTATTTTTTTACATTTGCAGGGTAGTGCTCCATGAATTCATTCCCCAGGACCAGACTGTCAATGCCGTTCTATTGCAGTTTTGAGGTGTTTGAGAGAGGACTTTTGACGCAAGTGACCTGAACTGTGGTGCAATGATGACTGGGAGCTCCATCATGACAACATGCCAGCACACACTGCATTAAAACGCGCAAGTTTCTGGGCTGCACCAGCACAATTGTAGCTCCACATCTGCCCTACTCCTTGGATTTGGCTTCCTGTGACTTCTACCTCTTCCTCAAGAAAAACTTCAAGTTGAAAGACTTGATTTGACACTGATGAGATCAAGTGAGCATCGAAGATGGCACTTACACTCTAAAAGAGTGGGACTTCCAGGGAGCCTAACAAGAAAGGCAGAAGCGCTGGGAGCAGTGTACCACTGCCCAAGGAAATAACTTTGATGGCGATGGTGGTCAAATTTTAATAAAGGTATGTTTGATGCTTGTTTTAGGCATAGTTGAGGATCTTTTCGATCACACCTCGTAAAAATGACGTCGATGTGGCCATGTTATGATAAAGCACAGCTACTGGAGCAGGCCCTGAAAACCCAGCAGCCAGAGGTTCCAGCTGATGGATGGGAGCATCCAGTTGCTCTGGCTGTATGTTGCTCTTTATATAATGTAAGCATTCTTATATTTGTAAAAATATATATAGCAAATACCTGCAGTTGTGATGCCACTGTATAAGAACTATTAAGTTCAACATTTTAAAAAGCATGTTATGTTTACCTGGTCAGCCCAACAGCGGAGCGGAGTGTTTAATTACATTGCAGCCACAAGATGTGTGGGGGTAAAGCAAATGGACCAGGCCGGGATTGGTTGCTGGGGTAGTAGCAAGGGGGGTTGGGGTGAGGGTGAGGGAGGGAGGAATGGAAGGAGGGTACTGGGGTGGGCTAGGAAAGTAAATGAAAATTTGGGGAATAAGAGGGAATTCACCTGATTTGACTCAACTAAATTTCCTGCAAAGGATATAATAAAGTTAGTCTCTAGTCTAGAAGATGTTGCCATCACAAAAAGTTTCTGAATCTTAGACCATACTTTTCAAAACAGACACGTTTTTGTGATCAATTGTTGATGGTAACTCAGCCATCAGAATGTCTCAGCAGTAACTAATGGGACAATGTTCATCACTACACTCACATCTAATTCAGAAAATCCAAGCTAACAGCATGAGTGCTAAAGCCAATACCTGGGCTGGGCTCATGAGTTCCAAGTGAACCACTTCCCTTCTTGCTCTTGTTTGGCGACATCACTGAAATGTCCTCCGGTGAGCTCATGAAGTAAGTTAGTCTGAAAGGGCAAAAGAGAAGATTAGTACCAACAAATTCTTACATTATGTCTAATCTAAATCTTATAAGTTATATACACCTGTCTAATACTGATAGAGCGAAAGTAAATGTGTGCAACACATTCCTAGATTATATCTAAACCTTTCACAACCTTGCCCACAACTATATGTATGTCTACAGCAAAGCTTCATCTTACAAAGATTTGCTGAGCTCTAGCATGGATCCTATATAGAATGGATGGCTGACTGTGGCGTGTAGAGAAATATGTTCGCCGATAGCCTCGTTTTCAATCTCCCACTGACTGCACTTCCGGTTGCTCCGCTTTCAATGGCCGATGCCTTTGTTAGTGTAAACACCTGGCGAAAATCACGATTTCTGTGTCTTAGTTTTAGCCATCTTAATTTTTCTCCGCATAAGTTGGTGGGAAAATGTGTCTAGTTTGTAACCCTGTGTTTAGTTTTGTTATCATCCATTTCTGAAACGCCTAGTCAACCACAGTGTGTTGCGAAATGAGTGACATTAATGACAGTGATACAATCGCTGCCGTGGTTCCTAAACCAAAATCAAGGGGGGCGAACAGTACTTCAGATGGAACCAAGTGTTGTGTTGTTGGTTGTAAGGTATCATCAATGGCATGCAGGGGACTTTCTTTTGTTGGAATTCCAAGAAAAGGTGTCAGTGAAGCGAAAGACAAATGGAGATAAAATTGATCGAGTGCACGAAGCATTCAACCCAGACATGGCCAAGATCTGCAGTCGACCCTTTGACGATGCTTGCATCAAACGAGGTACGTTTCTTTCATTATAATTTGTTTCAGTGGGATGTGGGTGTGTTAGACGTCTTTTGTCTTTGAAATCAAAACAAATCTTCACCTCATCTTGGACAGAACAGCGTACATTCTTCGTGCACTTCTATTTATAGCTGACGTGCGGACCTCACCGACACCAGGAATTCACTCCACAGTGGCATCTGCAGTAGCAGACGAACTATATATAGCCTGACCAAAGTGCTTTGTTTTCCGTCAAAAGTGGAATGAAAGGTCGGCGAACGAGGAACACAATCAGACGCAATGAAATCATCAGCCACGGCCATGCCATCCTTACTGCATTCCGTCACACACGCTTTCACTCATACAAATAGGTGCGCGCGATCTCGAGACATTTAAACTGCGATCGCTCACTTTCGTCCCACCCTCCTCTGCCTTCCACCCTCACGCCAACGTCGAGATCGAAATGACAGCAGACATTCACACAACATCTACACAAACATTTACACACAGACGACGCACACTTACACACAGACTATGTACTTCTCTCGCTCCCTCCAAGCAGAGTCGGGCTGGCGAGGCAGGGCAGCAGGCAAGCAGTCCGAACAGCCTGACCAAAGTGCTTTGTTTTCCGTCAAAAGTGGAACGAATACCTTTTTTTAACTGCAAAGTGTGTCTGGGATGCCTGCAAATGTACTTACAGTTTCAACTGATGGAATAAATCATCACTGTTTGAACAATTATCTGTTTTACTGAGAATTCGCTCGACAGCGGCTAGTAAGCCGAGTAACAGGAAGTGCATTCAGAGGTAGATTGAAAACGAGGCTATCGGCGAACTTTTTATATGACACAGCGCGTGCGGCTGAGCGAGCCAGCCATCCATTCTATATAGGATCCATGGCTCTAGCTATATAACCATGATTATCCAAAACATTCCATTCAGCCACTGGCTTAACTAGCTTGGTCCGAACACACAACATTTTAATCTTCAGAGCAACTTTCAAAACTGGGCAGCTTGCACCTCACTGGTGCACTCCTCAATAGTTTGTCATGACCCATACCTACATGCAAAGGCATAGCCTTATGATAAGAACTTTTAAACATGGATTTCCAACAAATGTTGCTTACCATATTTGATACAATCTAATACAAAAGCAGGCTCTGTCTTGAGTGGGTGGTGCAGCCAATGTGCTAACCTGCATTGCAATGTGTGCACCGAGAGTGAAGCCCTATCTTTCTTTTAATTCCTTGTGTCATGTGTGGATGCAATTTTTAAATGTAGTTTTCAGTGAGCACCCAACTTCAGCCATGAAGCTGTGTAACTGACCATCTTGTACCAGAAAGCAATGTAGAACTTAGGAATGGGACATCGTTTGATAACTTGTTCACCTAATCCCATTTAGAACAATGGCTGTGTAATGTAGCAGCTGTTTGGACTAGTCTATCTTCAAGGTCAATCAGAATCCCTCACTGTGACTGTGAGCACTGATGCTACTCTACATGTATGTGGTCAAAAGTACGGAGGTGAGCAGAGAGCTGTTACATGAGTTCCTAAAAGTAAACTTTATGAAAACTTAACAGTTTTGCATGAATATGGTAGGATTTGTCATGAGAATCAACTACACAACACATAAATTTAAGATGATGCTTTGTTTGGTTGCATTTTTGAAAAAAGATTTTAAGTCTGTTCACAACATTAACACCGTCACACATTTCAAACACACACTGTATAAACTTTAAAAAGTGGAAATCTTTATTATTACATCTTGAGAACTCACCACATGAGTCAAAACTGTCATACACATTACAAATTTGAACTGAAAACTAGTAAACAAAGACTTTAGAAAAGATAATAACGAGTCTGTTCACAACATAACGCCACAACACAATTCCTCATTGAAAGTCATGCTTTAAGCATTAAATATGTCAATTTTAGTATTAAACAGTTTTTAGATGTATTCTAAATGTAACAAACACATATTTAAAGAAAAGCAATTGCATTGGGAATGTATATATCATTAGATACATACTTCAGTCTTTCGACCATTTTAAATGGTTACATTTTTTCCATTTAAGCACATCTGTTGGACCAATGTACTTATTCTCACAGTCCAAGTTTAGCAATGGACATCAGAAAACTTAAAAGTGAAGTCAGAAAATAAAAATAATTGAATATACTCTTTGTAAACCCCAAAAATTGAATTCTGATCAATGTCTGTTCACAACATTACACCGTTACAAACTTTTTTAAAATAAAAAGTGACAAATTTTAAATTCGGAATCAGGAACAATGTTTCAGAAGGTGCATAAGGAAGACAGCTACATTTTGCACTCCTTCCCATGCACACCATGCTCTTATTACGTGCAGTAAAAAAAAAGTGCGTGTTTGTTCATAACATAACACCATTTTGTTCACAACATAACACAAAACCAATTTTTAAAAGTGTGATGAAACAGTTCCTGATCACCAAAACATTCAATTTAACAAAACTGAATATTCTGTCAACATTGATGTATTCATTAAAACTTAAAATAGCCATTGAACATTTGTTGCTCTTGTAATGCACTTTAATGGTGTAATGTTATGAACTGGATGGTGTATTGTTATGAACTACATGAAAGATCTAGAAAAACAAAATTTTGGTTTGATTCTTGTACAAGAATGTTTATAGTAATAATACATGTAGAATGAAATGGTGGTTTGGTTTAATTATTGTTTGGCCTTCTGTATATAGCTAGATAAGTTTGTTTGCAACATTACACACACAGATGTGTGCGTAATGTTGTGAACAGAGTGTGTTTTTCTAAAAATGTGCCTAAATGGAATCTTGAGAGTGTGTCTGTGTTCAACAATGTAGAACTTAACCAGAAGGTTTTAATTCTTTATCCCCACCAAGTTTTAAAGTTGATTTTTGTGGTTTTTGGATGTTCACAACAGTAACACCATTCTTAATTCCACTTGCCATTGTTTTCCTCACTAAAAGTACATGCAGAGTGTGATTTCAGTCCTGACAAAAAGACCACAGCAAAGCTGAATAATCAATAGTCCTATATACCAACAACTTGATAACATAATAATGCACACACCATCTGATTTTAGCTGTTTTCCCTCAAAATTGAGCACTTTGGTCTGTACACAACTAATAAGGCCCAGAACTTGTTTTCATTTTATTCATAAAATATATCAAATATCTAGATTTTTGCAACACACAATTATTTTGCAGTTACACAATTGCAGGAAAATCCACTTCATGTAAAAAAAAAAACCAACATGTTTGATTTATTTGAAGATAAAGTTGCAAAATGTTAACACAATTTTTGTCTCGGTCGTTAAAATGTTGTTTTATCAAGTCAAAACAAAAGTTTTCTGATTTTTTAAAAACTTAACCATGAAATACAACCATTGTAGCATGTAGTGACACTGAATGCATGGGGTAAGACAGAATCTTTGTGTGGAATTTTAACCTTTGAAGACGATGGTGCTAGTGTTACGCAAATGTTGTGAACAGACTTTATACATCAAAATTATTATTTTGGATTACAAATTTTATTTCTCAGCAAGTCTGTTGAAAAGAAGGTCTCCCAAAAACAACTTTGGCAGAAAATAATTATTAGGATTTACTTTTTGTGTGTGTAAAAAAGAGCTTGAAAATGAGCCTTTTGGAATGTGTAACACTTTCTCTGTTTCCCAAAACTCAATATTCCTAACACAAATGCAAATAACTCAACAACTATCAATTTTAGTGAGAAAAAAATTATTTGCTAGCAACATTGTTCAATTCTGAATAAGTCACAGCAAGTTTGAAGTCAGCATGTGTTGAAGTTTGAGTTTGTGAGGCAAAGTTTCACTGATGGGTATTGAAATTGACCCTCTGCTCACCTCTGATGCTACTCTACATGTATGTATATGAGTAATTAGATAAAACTACACTGGATCCAATGTCTGGTGAGCACCACCACAACTCTCAATTTTATCGTCTCTAAATTTGGCACCAAGAACTGGAGAAGAAAAAAAAACCCAGCCATCTGCCCAGAAAACTTTAGGTAACCTACCGAATTTGACCTACAGGCGTAGGCCTAAGGCTAAGTTCAGGACATGTTCCAACGGATCATTAAGTAAAATATAAACCTTCCGGTTACTGTTCAGTAAGCACTCGCTTCTATCGCAGCATGTGCGCGTCGTTTCAGCTCGAGCAATGTTCAATGATCCTCATGGCCCGAGGCCATGGCCAAGTCCTACAACTTAGTACAAGTGACAATTCAAACTTGCCGCCATCCGTCAACAACGAGGTTAACGTTTAATTCTCGCAAAAAAAACCTGTAACATCGGCCGAAACCAGATGTCATTTTCGATAATACTACGGTACGGAAATGAATGACGTTAGATTTTCTCTAAACAACCCAAGATAAATGAAAATGTTCAGTCAACATTCTTCGCACGTGCTTATCCCTCATATGGAAAGAGTTGCGGTTTGATGGTCAGAGTCAAATCACATTGAGAAAACAGCAGAACAGAAACAAGGCACTACTCACACAGATATCTGAATGAAAGTAAAAGTATTAACGCAAAAAATTTCAGGACAACGGTGGCAATACGTCACTGGCGTGCCAAACGCACTGACCACGAGAACGAAGACTCGACGTACATCTATATCTACGCCATTCGATTGTTGAAAACATCGTCACCTCATTACATATTCATCAACGAGAAACACAAGAATCGCTCTTACCGTGGAGTTATAATTAGTCGTGTTGGGAAATAAAAGCATTTGCTATCACCATATTCCAGATTACTGCTAAATTTATGTCACAGATTGCCGTACAAACAGCGAACTCGGCAGACTACCCATTTGGCGCCATCATGGCGAAATTTTCGTCTCATGACAGTCACGCCCAACCACGCGAGAATCAGCGAGACATGCAAACTACACGTGATTTTTCAGTGTGAAGAGTTCCAAAGTTGTTTACAACTGAAACCTGAACTTCCCCCTCGATCTGGCGAATGTTGTCCGCTTTCTCTTCAGTTTACTTCAACTCTGAATGCATTGGATTATTAATCGGGTGTTTGAAACCACCCCATGAAGTGTTTGGATTTTTTCCACCCTATTTTAGCAAGTTTCTACGAAGCTCGATGGATTGATTACACCGGAAAGTGTTTACGGGAAACTACCGCACATTCGTAATTATCGTATTTATATTGTTTAGTAACTAGTTGGTTAGCAGCAAAACCATTCTGATATGCCAGAGAACATGTCAGATGTCATCGATCGTGTGTAGCAGAGTGCATCAAAACAAAATTTGAAACTAAGGATGCGTGGAATTGTTGGCTATTCCAGTATGCGACATAACGTCATAAGCATGATGATGATGCTTTACAGTTTACTCTTATTGCTTCTCCCCATCCAAGAGTAAAACGGGCTGCGCTGGAAAATTGTCAAAGCTAACTGGCGCGTTCAACCGCCGCCTGGTTGCATGCATCTTAGGGAGTTGAAATGGTGTTGGAGTGACAAAAAGAGGTAGCCCAATGACCAGGGGGTAAATGTATGCGGTTTGAGCACCCATCAATGGGTGGAAAAGTCACAATATGAAAAAGAGTACCTTCACTTTCACATAGTGACATAGTAATATGAGTGGATGGAATGTTACAGCCTTTCACTGGTATCACCCTTTGTAGACTGTGTTACCATTATGCTATTGATCACGAACATCACTAGAACTGGTAAGAGTAATTACAAGTCTGGATTTTCCCTTGTTATTCACCTCTTGGGAATCGCATAGTGAGAAGTGCTTGTCGGGGGTATAGACTTTGTAAGAAGGCCTACCATGTAAACAAAATGGAAAGTTAAGTGATGTCAGGAGCTACCGCACCATTTAAGCATGACTGCTCACTGTGTTCAGAATGCTTCCACACTCAAATTATATTCTGGAAAGGCCGAGTTAGTGGTGACATAATTAAACATTTGTTATTGCTTGTTGCATATCCCTTTAAGAGAAAGTTAATAAATTCATAAATATCACTTTGTAGGAGGCTTTCAGAAATGTAATTCTAACAAAAAATTAAATAAAATTATCTCTCTCTCTCTCTAATCTCTCTCTCTCTCTCTCTCTAATCTCTCTCTCTCTCTCTCTCTCTCTCTCTCTCTCTCTCTCTCTCTCTCTCTCTCTCTCTCTCTCTCACTCTCTCTCTCTCTCTTATCCTGTGTAATGTCTAATGACCAGAGAAAGAAGTACCTAAAAGTAAAACATAACCTGACGTAAAGATTGGAACATCCTGTACAGTGCAAAATGAGAACTAGAAATGTTGCTATGTATATTTATTATGCAATGAAATGGCGCAAAGAAATGTACAAGAGTAGTCCCTGTCCCTGAGCGGACACATGTCATGTCAGGAAATGGCCTATTGGCACTGGTTTGTTTTATTCTCAAAATAACCTGTGGCCAGTGGACAGCTGCAAAACGTGGACACGGACAGTGTTTTACCAAACATGTTCCTGTCCCCTCCCTGTAAGAAGCGGTCACAGCAACAACAAAAAGTTTGTTTGTCCGACTTCTAATGAATGACAAACACATCGGCAGAATATCAATCTTTGCTGCCTGCAGAGAGGTATAGTATCATACTGTCCCAGCCTCTACAGCAGGCACCCCAATCTGTGTGTCCTGTTGGCAAAAATTGGTCAAGAGAGTGAGAGAGAGAGAGAGAGAGAGGGGGGGGGGGGGGGGAGGTAGACATAATAATGGGGAAAGAGAGCAAGAGAGAAAGGGGGGGGGGGGGGAGGAGGAGTCAGGCAAGAGGAGAGCAGTTAATGGTTAACAACAGAGACAGAGAGGGGGGAGGGGGGGGGTAGGCAGAAATAATTACAGAGGAGAGGGGGGTGGGGTGGGGGTGGGGGAGAGAAAGAGTCGGGTGGGGGTGGGGTGGGGGTGTGTGTGAGGGTAGGCAGAACTAATGACTGGGAGAGGGAGAGGGATGGTGGTGCCATGGTGGGGGTGGGGGGGATAGTAGGCAAACATGATGACTGGGAGAGGGAGAGGGATGGTGGTGCCATGGTGGGGGTGGGGGGGATAGTAGGCAAACATGATGACTGGGAGAGGGAGAGGGATGGTGGTGCCATGGTGGGGGTGGGGGGGATAGTAGGCAAACATGATGACTGGGAGAAGGATCCAGCGAGGGGGTGGGGGCAGGAGAAGCCAGAGAGAGAGAAAACAGTATCTGAGAATGTGATCCAGGATGCTGGGTGGAGAGAGAGAGAGAGAGAGAGAGAGAGAGAGAGAAGTGTTCATGTGTCACCTTGAAAAGATGGAAATAAACAGAATTTTGTTAATGTACACACTCTAAGCAAAGAGATGAGTTGCATGTAAACGTCAACAAGATAACTGAATGATTGAAGCAGTCACAAACAATAGAGGCATCTTGTATGTGAATCTTAAGCATTTAGTCATTTGTGCCTTTTTTTCACTGTCCTACATAAAATGTTGGGTTATGTGAGCTATTCATTTTACCACCTCTTATTAGACCGATTTTCCTGAGATTTTGTAAAGTCGTAAAAGAGGGGTTCCACTGTAGCTCAATGGCGTAGGTGTCTCTCTCCACAACCCCACTTCTTCTCCCTCGCCAGTGCACACACACACACACACACACACACACACACACACACACACACTGAGAGAAAATGAAACAAATACTGTGTGCTTGTAAACAATGTCTGGGGGAAAAGTTCTTCAACCTTTAACCTTTTCATGTTCACATGGTGAAAGTAGATTGCTATGTTTCTAACTTTTGGATCTGATTTGCTCTACAACTGTCTGGAGACAAATGCTTCAGTTTCCCATCCTCTGGGAGCTCATTAGGGTCCAAAGCTAGTAATACAATCTCAAAGGGACATTCTAGAATGGACCTATGCTGCCCATTCCTTTACATATAGCTGGACCTCAGTTGATGGGTAACGCATGTGGAACCAATGCACCCTCTCCCTGCTGATTTCACATAATTGTAATAACTTAACACATGGGTGCTTTAAAAATGTTAAGGGTTAACAAGTCAAACAGGTTGGTTGGTGGCTCTTCTTGTTGTCTCTATGCATATCATATATCAAGTCAATCAGTTCAATGACATGTACTATCATGATCATCAGATCTCTCTGATGAGGGGGCACCTGTCATGTAGGGACACCTTTGGACTTCCCCAATGGTGTCCGCTCATTACAGGGACTACTGTATATGCAATGTAAACATCAATCTCTCGATTGCTCTCACTAGCCTTTTTATGTCATGTTGCCATGGGAATAAATATTTCAATGAGCTTGTATATATATACTATTTTAATTCAGAATGTTTTTGAATAAGCTTAGATGTATTGCACATTGCAGGGAGGAGGATGTGCATATTGTTTCACTTCCATGACTTTTGACGTTGTGTAATATGAGAAATGTTCTGATGATATCATATCAAATTTTCCAAACTCTGTATTTTGAACTGTTTGGGTCATCAGTCTCAATAAAGTCAATCAAACTCTCTTTCTCTCTCTCTGTCTGTCTCTCTTCTCTCTCTCTCTCTCTCTCTCACACACACATGCACACAAACTCTGGAAATGTGTAGGCCTTCTGCACCCTATTGCAATAAGCTCCTCCATAATATTGATGTGAATTTTATGAAAATGCGAAACTTCACGTCAATGGCAATGAAATGTGACTGCAGATCTACTGAAGCAGGCCCCAAAGCCCAGCTGGCAGTTTCAGCTGATAAAAACATTTCCAGAATCAGTTCACTCTTTGGAACATCCTCTCAACAGGCAGAGGTGCTTGATACCATACCATTCTTGTTCATACTTCACTAAAACAGATTCTCAAAGCCCCAGACAGAATTTTAATTGCTTGATACCATACCATTCTTCACTAAAACAGATTCTCAAAGCCCCGGACAGAATTTTCATCGCTTGATACCATACCATTCTTGTTCATACTTCAATAAAACAGATTCTCAAAAGCCCAGAGACAGAATTTTCAGTGACTAAAGTCACAGCTGAAGTAAACCAGCATGCCTTTTTACAGTTTCTTATTTTCTCATGTTGGGGAAAAACTGTGTTCAGAACATTTCTAGAACAGGACAATCCACATATGCAAGGAATGTTTGCAACAGCTTACTTAGCTTTCAAGAATGAACTTGGTGGTGCCAATTGGTTAAATCATTTTTTACCTTCAAACTGTAGTGAAGCATTTTCATGCAAGAATTCTAATGAATTGACACTTTCTTGTCATTTGTGGTAGAAAAGATGGTTCTTGAAGTAAGAGTGCTTGTTTTTTATTTTCAGAAGCAAAACAACAATGAAGACACGTTCAGACTGCACAACGTTTGAAATCCCCAACTTTGCATTTTTCCTGTCATTGTAGCATATCTGTGCTCTCAAATAACAAAACTATTCAAACAAGACAAAATACCACCAGGAAATGTTAATCTCGTTTATTGAAAGTTCAGTGTCACTTTCCCCTACATCTCAGTCTGTGGCATTGTATGCGCTCTTGATATTCTTTCATACATGCATATCTTATTTGAAGTGTAATACTTGGGTCACAGCAGACACATTTTCTTTTGAGAATCAGACACAACAATAAGAGATAACAGATCCCTTGCTTGACATAGCTCTTCGCTTTTTCTTCAGCATGTTTCAATCCATTATACCCTACAAAGAAACCTACAAAAGTTTTTCATATTGCCATCAGATGGCAATGATAGTAAAGTGAAATAAGCCTGTAGGCATTTTCCTGTTATGATTGATGCATGAACACTGGTCAAAACATGCTGCAATTAGGAGTACAGCTACCTGCAGCAAGGGCTCCTATTGTTTGAATCACACATCCAGTCTCTTCCCAAGGAGGAGGAAGGGGATAGGTGGGGTGAGTGGGTGGCAGAACTGAAATTATTATAGAAATGGGGGAAATCTGTGTGGTGGATGTGTACTTGGAGTAAATACAAAGTAAACCAAACCTTATCACTGTGGAGAAAATGTCATTTATTGTGTGATATTTATTTATAATTGCATAGCATTGTTACAGATGTACCACACTTTCATCACTGTATGCATTATGCATACATTTTTCACACATCTGGAAGAAATGAAGGAACAGAGATATATAGGCAGATTTTCTTTTAAGCATTGGTTTGAATGCACACAAATCAAAAACCTTTTTATAAAAAAACCTTCGCCAAAATCTCATTTATGAATGATAGGTCAAAACTGCTGAGAACTCCTCAGTCATAAGGACATGAAAGTCAAACAGAAGAACGGCTACCACAGAGTTGCTATTACGCCCTGGACATTTAACATCAAACGTACCCAGATGTGGATGTATGGAGACACACTGGCACTGCACCACCAAGGTTGCGTCATAATCTCAAAACTGGCAACAAGGACAGCAATGCACAGGGTTAATGCTGATGTTGCAACCATGCAGTCATACAAATTCAAACACTGAGGGGTGGTAAACATGCTATGGAAAGAGATTAAACAGAACCATCAACAACTATTGGGCATTGACACACAGCTCCTGGCTTCAGTTGATGTACTTGAAGTGTCAACAAGGGAAAGCAAGAACATGTAAAGATAAACATGAATAATTTCATTTCTTTGTACATCACAGTCCCCACTACATCATGGCTATCCACTACAAACATTTTTTTTTGCATTGCTTCATCTTTTGTACAAGAGACTCGTGCATTACACTCTCTGACCCTGTTTAACTACACTGCCTTACCCTCACATACACACCATGCAGAATCTTCATACTAAATTACTATTTTTCAGTCTGCATTCAAAGCGACCTGTGGGCAAGATTTGCTGCAGTGGTGTGATTCTGAGACACACACTTGCACTCAATACACTCAAGTGTCATGGGACACCTTTGAATAACCCAGACCCCAAGGCCCATCCATGTCATATGCTCTTGTGCTACTCCTGAGGGTTCCTTACAAGAAGTGCCCATTGCTGCCAAATATTCCCATCTATGCTTCATCCTTTGATAACTTTTATTTTTCAGACTTATCTCCTTACTTGGGTGGTGTAGGGGAGGAAGGTTTTTAGTACAATGTGGAAGCCTGCCAGGCCTCTGCCTTTATCTCAACACTCTGGCCCATGCAATTGCACAGCTATGGTGTTTCCCACTTGCTTCCGAAACAAGCAAGTTTCGAAAGGTAGGTTGAACCACAAGCACTTTTGTAGCTTTTTAGAACACATTTGTTTGCTTCCAGTGTGGGTGACCCCAATCCAGGTATGGACCTCTCCATTGCCAACAGTTGCACCAAGTGGCTTTGTAACAAACATAATCTGTTCTGACAGGAGTCTTTGCAAGAACGGTAGCAATGCCAGTGAATTTTTATGCCACTGCCAATGCTTTGAAAAGCACGTGCAACTTCTACCATGACAGAGGAAAAGAAGTTGAGCACCCAGTTGTCCAACATGAAGGCCACAGTCTTTCCCAGGTCTTAGGCAAGGCATCCTGGCACTATATGCCTCATCACAACCACCAGGTCAAAGGATACAGTCTAAAATTTTGAAGGGGTATTTGCAGGCTGCACTGAAGAAAATCTATAGCCACAAGAACAAAATGCTTTCAAATGAGATGAAGTTAATCTTGGCAAACCGGCAATAGCAACCTACCTAAAACATATCTTGACAAATGATGCATCGTACCATATCCAAGACCACAGTGCAAAAGGAAAAAAAGGTGGTATAGAAGCTGTCTCTACTTCATTTCTTCGAAGAAGTAAAAGTTTTTGCTCAATGAAAGCTAGAACTTGTGACCAATTCAAGCAAACAATGAAAAGCAAACAAACAAAAGAAAACATAATAAATAAATAAAAACAATTAAAACCAGATAAAGCGAAGACCACCCAAGAAAGAGATATCCAAATATAAGGAAAGAAGAGTTGGGGTAATGGTAGACATGTCTTGAAATCTGCATGTACAAAAACTGATGGATTGCTAGGGACAGACTGGTTGTGCACATGTTTTTCATGGTACAGGGTGAAAACATACGATTCAAGCATCAAGCATGCCCATCTGAACAAAATGTTGGGGGTACAGGATGATCAAAGCAGTGTTCACCACATTAAATTCAAACATCTGCCATGCCACTGTCTGAACGTCAGTTGCTGATGATCTAGTAGTGTGACACCACCCTTGCTGTTCCAGACACAGCTCAGCTGTAGTGGCTAAATCAAAACACAATCTGCATGACAGGGGCTCATAAACGGAAGCATGGCTGTCTTGATCTCTGGCACCTTGACGACATTCTTTGAGATGAGTACCTGTTGAATGGCTTGAAACAGAAATTATCTTGATTTTATGCTCTTGTTTCTCTCCAATCAAACAAGATTGCCATCTATCTCCATTTCACATTCCTTCACTTGGCTGTAACCCCCCCCCCCCCCCCCACATTGATCTGAAATGAACACTCTCCCTTGCATTTGGGTGGCATACATTCCATACTAGACACTAGGGGGATGAAACAGCTACATGACTGATATGTCAGCCCTTCAACATACAGCACAGCACTACAAGGACATGAGGAAAGAGATGAGTATTTAACACAAAACACATGAGAAATGATAATCTCAAAATTTGTCATCTGGGTGCCATGCAACCAAGTCTATTCAGCCACCCAGCATGTCAGTACTTTGCAGTTAATCCCACAAGGTAGTGCTGCAGTGAAAAACAAAATGTACACATGTTATTTGTTTAAGGTTTGAGTATTTTAGATTAGTCCATAATCGTAGGACCCTGGTTTAGAACTGCAATGTGGGAGACTTGTCATGGAAGGGAACTATGGGCAGTGGGTGATGACAAGATCAACACAGGAACACTATTGTTGGCCTGGTCATATAGACCAGGAACCCAGCAATAAAGTTTATTAAAAAAGAAAGACAAGAGAGAGACTTTATTTTGAGGAAAACAAACAGAAGAGGAAAGAGTCTGAAAGGAATGCTGCGGCAGTTGTTGTTGAACTGAACTGAACTGAAAATTTTATTGTAGAGGCCATGCCGGCCCATTACAATATGACTGAGAACGCGTTTAAATCACTCGGAACGTATGTACACGACATCACTACTTGTCACCAGTAATGGAATGAGGGCGCGCGCAGACACATGAAAGAGTCTATCAGCGAATCATTTTCGCGAAGTCCGTGCAGACTGCTTTCTCAAGGCGACACGCTGTTGTTGTTGAGATAAGTTGTTTGAGAATTGTTCCTCATGTTCTATCACTGCCAAGGACAAGCTCTCTCACTACGCTCCTCCTCCGCCACCCTCTGTCAAACTGTGTGCAACAAATCACTGCTCACAAGTGAGCAAGTTTTAATGTATACAGGCAACTTTCAAATTATAGAAGAAACAATGCTCAGATGAAGTGCAAGCTGATCGACCAGTCACAAATTCTATTAACATAATTTCCACATTTTCTCTTTTTACAAGCACACACAATGTCATGAAAATGATGCAACAGACAAACATGCTTTTTCTTGTGAGCAAAACAACAGTTGATATTTTGACATTCAACATGTTTAATGCACTTTGGCAAAACAAGGTCACATTTGACAGTAGTACCAACTTGACTACAACATCCATACGGTCGTCCACACATCTTCAGCCAGAGTCTACAATGAAATTTCAGTCAAAGATCATCCCTATTGAAGGGGATCTAACTGCACCAAGACATTGATTAACACAATGATAACTCCCTTCATCACTCACTTTCTTTCTGTATGGTACACCATCACAAGCCATGGAGCACTGCCTCTGCCAGAATAAACATTCACTGAAAAACAGTCCTTTTCATAGGCAGTTTCCAATATGCAAATACACAATCGGCTTCTGCCCAATTTTCCAAAATATTCACACACAGCTGAGAGATGTTCACATGAATGTATTAAAAAAGAATTGTACATAGACATATCAGAATTTGCATGAACAACACAGGGCAAAAAGAGTAGCAGTGGTACTTTGCAGCCACTCTCCTGCATGACAGAAAAACTGTATCAAAATTCATTAACGGCAACATGGTTATAAATGATGCACAACATACCATGCACAAAACCACACTGGAGACATCTTTGACAGCTTGGGTAAATCTTTTATATTCCAAATTCATGGTGCTCACTTATTATTATTATTAAATCACTCTTATACCGCGCGATACTCCCACTCAGTGAGACTCAAAGCGCTTCAGCCGATGTCGAGGCTGCCTCTCAGTGTGTAGTGTCTCAAGTCAATGAGACCAGTGTCCTGCTGCCAAGGGCGCTGGCACACTGTTTTCCAGTTGAACCAGTTGCAAGATCACTATCATACCCTTGGACTTTTTCCAGCAACCTACCATTCAACAATAAACCAGTTATAGATTGCTTATCTCACACATACACACACACTTACACACAATAACACACACACATACACACACACACACACTCACATACAAACAAAGCATGAACAACAAAAGTACCCGAATTCACGCTTCATATCCATATCAGTTCTAAAATTGTGTTACCTCAGTTGTATCACAACCATGGCAATCATCATAACACCTTTTTTTCCTCTTTTTCCCCCCCTGTTTTTTCCTGTTTTTTTCTTTTTTGAATGACTGACAAACCAGGTTCCAGAGGAAAAAATACCCCCGAAAAAGATCACCAGGGATCTCCATTCAATGTGGAATGATGGGGACGACTGGCCTGAGACAGGCCCTGTGGAGAGAGTGACTATGGAGGGGCAGGAGCTGCAGGGGTGCACCCAGCTGTGGAGTCCTTACTCAGGGGGCATGATAAATGCCGTCAGGGCAAACAGAATGAACACCACGCCCCCAATGATCGTCACTGAAACAGACACAGCAAAACATGAGAAATATGACAAAATTTCTAAAGAGAATACTTGATCTGCTTTTGTCTATCTCTGTTGTTGGCACTTGCAAATACAACTAAATTCTAAATTCCTGCCAACAAACAGCTGCTGTTTGAATTGATTCTCGGTTTCCAAGGGAGGTAACTCTTTGCAGCAAACAGTTGCCAAAGCAAACTGATAGACATCTTTCATTCTGTTGTTGCAATAATACAAAACAAGGATCAGCACTGTACAAAAACCTTTCATTAGAATTATCTAAAGTGATAGATTAAGACAGCCTCATACAAAATAGTTGACTGGCCCAGCTGTTACCATAATTCTCCACTTTTAACTTTCATTACTTCACTCTCCTTAGAAGTTAAATGGGTATATATGATGGCTGAGCAGGAACTATATATCACATTCATCTACATCCAGGTCATTAGCTCCCCAGGAAGTTGAGATGGTGCTGGAGTGACAATAAGATTGGCCTGATGACCAGCAGGTAAAAATACATGGTTTGAGCATCCATCAATGGTGGTGAGTTGCAAAACACCCGAGTACCTTTGAGTCTTTTTCAAAATAATAAACTAAATGAGGGTGGTGGGGGTGGTGGGTTTCAAGTAGAAATATACAATCTTGAATGCACCATGACAAAATGAGTCTTATTGATTGCAGGGATAGTCATGCATGCACACACACACACACACACACACACACACACACACACACACATCAAAGCACACACAAACACCTGCACACACAGACACACACATACCTGCATACACACACACACACACACACATCTGCACACACACATACCTGCACACACACACACACATATGTGACCAGCCACGACAAAACCAGTGCTAAGTCGATTTTTGGACAAAATAGGGTTTTAATATTTTTGAATTTTGCATTCATTTCTGTTTGTTTTGATATAAGAATGAACAGTGTGAGTTAATTAGAATAGGAGTTACAGGCATTTTAAGTTGGGTACTGAAGCAGCGGTCATTTTGAAAAAACGGTCTCGGAAGATTTACCCTCTTCAGACATTAAACACCTTAGCAACGGTATTTCAAACTCCGTTTCCAAAAATAGCTGACCTTATTTTTCTTCAACATCCACAGAGCAGGAATGCCGAGAGAGCGGCCTTTC
>JAWQFJ010002934.1:22500-25000 GCA_034096865.1 Theodoxus fluviatilis | reverse complement strand
TGACCAGCCAAACACACACATTTCCATGCAATCAACCTATCAAAGGCTGAACATACCATATAGGATGAAACGGGATGAAATCACAAAAGCAAAATCTGTTTCCCTCCACCACAAGACGCCTTACCTCTAAAGTCCAAGTCTGTATGCCTCCTTTCATCTATTACACAAATAGGCACCTTGAGTTTCCATACATCTCAGGAAGGAGTCTTCTTCACAAAGCAGGTGTAAAACGCCAACACTCTTTACAACAAACATACACACACAAACACATACACACTAACAGGCATGCACAGACAGACACATACACACACACACACACACACTCACACACACACACACACACACACACAGATAATGCTGCAGACACGCACAGACACACACACACACACACACACACACACACACACACACACACACACACACACACTAAGATGCTGGCTCAGACCTCTCTAGCAGCCAAGACGATTGTGGAGATCTGAGAGCGGTCACCCCACTCTGCCAGGAAGGTCATAATGAAGGACTGCAGGAAGACAGTGGAGACAATTCCAGACCAGATATGACGGCCTGGGGTGCGAATGATGCCTGTTTCTATGTCCTGCACGGGCTTGTTCTGTTTCTCCAACTGCAAATACAAAGCAAAGAAGCAAAGTGTCAAGGGAACTAGTTGTCTTGCAGCAAGAAATGGAAACCAAGAGGAATGATGAGCTTTATTAACTGATATTTTCAGTGTAATGATAATAATAATAACAAGAAGGGCAAAGCCCATACGACTCACATGCTTGACCTTGACCTTTATATGACCTTGACCTTCAGGTGACCTTCAAGGTCAAGGTCAAACAACTAAACCTACCAATGACATCATACACAAAGAAATGCTTTACACATTTTTCCTACCAAAATACTTGTGACCTTGACCCAAGGTCAAGGTCATCCAAGGTCATGCAACACAAAGCTCTTAATTCAAGACATAGGAAGCACAATGGTGCTTATTGGCACTTTCTACCATGAGATATAGTCACTTTTAGTGGTTCACTACCCCATTTTGGTCACATTTCATAAGGGTCAAAGTGACCTTGACCTTGATGATATGTGAACAAATGTGTCTCATGATGAAAGTATAACATGTGCCCCACATAATTATTAAGTTTGAAACAGTTATCTTCCATAGTTCAGGGTCAAGGTCACTTCAAAATATGTATACAATCCAACTTTGAAGAGCTCCTGTGACCTTGACCTTGAAGCAAGGTCAACCAAACTGGTATCAAAAGATAGGGCTTGCTTTGACCTATATACCACTTGTAGCTAAGGTCGCCATTCTCAATAACGTGGGAGAAAATTGGGAAAATGTGAAAAATGACTGTTTTTGAGACCACATTTATGGCTCCTGTTACCTTGACCTTGAAGCAAGGTCAAGTCACTATGTATGTTTTTTGAGGCCTTGTCATCATACACCATCATGCCACATTTGGTGTTGATAGACTTAATAGTCTCCGAGAAAATTCCAACGTTTAAGTTTTTTACGCCCGGACGGACGGACGGACGACACGGCTCAGTACATAGACTCACTTTTGCTTCGCATGTGAGTCAATAATAATAATAATAATAATAACAATAACAAGAAGGGCAATGCCCATACGACTCACATGCTTGACCTTGACCTTTATATGACCTTGACCTTCAGGTGACCTTCAAGGTCAAGGTCAAACAACTAAACCTACCAATGACATCATACACAAAGAAATGCTCTACACATTTTTCCTACCAAAATACATGTGACCTTGACCCAAGGTCAAGGTCATCCAAGGTCATGCAACACAAAGCTGTCAATTCAAGACATAGGAAGCACAATGGTGCTTATTGGCACTTTCTACCATGAGATATAGTCACTTTTAGTGGTTCACTACCCCATTTTGGTCACATTTCATAAGGGTCAAAGTGACCTTGACCTTGATGATATGTGACCAAATGTGTCTCATGATGAAAGCATAACATGTGCCCCACATAATTATTAAGTTTGAAACAGTTATCTTCCATAGTTCAGGGTCAAGGTCACTTCAACCAAACTGGTATCAATAGATAGGGCTTGCATTGACCTATATACCACTTGTAGCTGAGGTCGCCATTCTCAATAACGTGGGAGAAAATTGGGAAAATGTGAAAAATGACTGTTTTTGAGACCACATTTATGGCTCCTGTGACCTTGACCTTGAAGCAAGGTCAAGTCACTATGTATGTTTTTTGAGGCCTTGTCATCATACACCATCATGCCACATTTGGTGTTGATAGACTTAATAGTCTCCGAGAAAAATCCAACGTTTAAGTTTTTTACGGACGGACGGACGGACGCCCGCCCGGACGGACGGACGACACGGCTCAGTACATAGACTCACTTTTGCTTCGCATGTGAGTCAATAATAATAATAATAATAATAATAATAATAATAATAATAATAATAATGATAATAATGTGTGGATTTATATAGCGCCTTACCATGAGTTA
>JAWQFJ010002934.1:10000-17500 GCA_034096865.1 Theodoxus fluviatilis | reverse complement strand
CACTGTGTTTTCCTACACTGCTCTATTTATTCAAGAATACAACAGCTTTTGATTACTTGGAAATACATCTGAAAATGTTTTAGGGTAAAACAAAACAAAAAATCCTACAATTACTTACGCTAGGGAAGTCAGCTGAGTCATTTTCATCTGAATCAAGCTTCCGCTCCCCTCGATCTAAAGACCACAACACATTGTCGAAGCACGTGGTTGCCTCTCTATCCCTCCATCTTCCATCACATCAATGTCAGTAAAAGCCTTCGAATTCATATTCTGAGAGTCAGAATTGAAAAATAACTCCAGAAGCGCTTCAACTTCTTCGTCCGTCGCCATACTGGCAAAGAAAAAAGTCCCAAAATGGCGGATCTCGTTGCCACGTGATCCCTGCATATGACTGTGATATTTTTAGAACAGCATGACTTGATGGCAGCGTTAGGCAAGTAAACAAAGCACGTCACTATCGCTCGGCGCACTGATGCGCCGGCGGGCTTCTGGGGAATGTACGCTGTGGCGCATCAATGCGCCGGCGGCGCTCTAAAGGTTAAGTAGTGGATTCTCTGAGTGCTCAGAAAGCAGGGAAGATGGGACAGCATACGATTTGCTGATTACTGTTGATTTCTTCCCTTTTCTGTTTGTGTGTGCATGATTGAACAAAAGTTTAGGGTCAGCAGAAAAAAATAGTCAGTCAAGTTACCTTAACCACAACTATATATATTTTTTGCCTTGCCATACTGCAGTTGCACAACTTGCATTGTATTTGCCTTGCCATACTGCAGTTGCACAACTTGGATTGTATTTGCCTTGCCATACTGCAGTTGCACAACTTGGATTGTATTTGCCTTGCCATACTGCAGTTGCACAACTTGGATTGTATTTGGTTTGGTGTTTCCTTATCAATACATGATTAAGTAATCTTACCTTCTTTCAGCATTTTTAACCCGAACACAGCAAATAGTATTGATGACCCATAGAATGTGAGCTTCTTTGGAATGTAGGTAAAGATGTAACCAACGAGGGCTGAAAAAAACAACAAGATCATATATTAACAGCAGTCCAGATATGTTTTGCAGCACAATTCAGCACAAGACCAAAGAAAAAGACATTGGTCTTCATACTCCAGATGTAGAGCTTGGCATCACCATTCAACTTTTAAGTGATATTCCATCAGCATTCTAAAAATACATTCCTGCATATTTTCAAAAGTGCATATCAGAATTTGAATTAGTGATCTCCATCACTATACCACCAGTTGAGGTCAAAATCCTTTAAGTCTTCCTTCTAACATGCAATGACCCTATCTGCAAGTACTGCCTAATGTACTCTCCTTCTGTTCACTAGTAAGTATGTATGTTGATAGATTTACATAGCACCAATTTCAGAGCACTGCTCAAAGGTGCTGCACATAGTAGAAAAGAAAAGTTTTCAGTTTCTTCTTGATTGCATGGACAGAGTCCGACTGTCAGATGTCATGTGGAAGACCTTTCCAGTCTCAGTCCTGAGCACTGAAATCCCCCATCCCCCATGGTCCTGCACCTCCTCAAAGGACAGACAAGCAGCTTCTTTTTAGACAATCAGAGGCAGCGCTGTGGAAGGTGCTCTTTCAAGAGATTACAGAGATAGCTTGGCCAAGAAGCCTTGTCCCATATGCACCTGTAAGCAAGGGTGTACACCTTGAAATGAATACTCTGCAGCTGCAACCAGTGTAGATCCCCCAGGACTGGGGAGATGTGCTGGCTTTGTGATACGTTCCTGATCAACCTAGCAGCAGAGTTGTGCACTCTCTGAAGGTGGTCAGCGGACTTTGTCAGTAGCCCATTGAGTAGGAAGTTGCAGTGTCAAGATGAGAAATGATGAGTGCATGGACTACTCCTTTCACAACAGTTAGAAATCAACAAATCTAGCTGATGCTGTAAAGATGGTAATAACAGGATCTAAACGCTGTGGTGATTGTTGGGACTAAGGTCAAGATGTCTGTTGAAAACCACCCTCAAGTTTTTCACAGATACCTTCATTGGCACATATGTGGTGCTGACTCTTACATTCACTGATGGTACAGGATCCAGCAAGCAGAACATCTGTCTTCAACTGGAGGAAGTTTGTTCTCATCCATTACTTGATATCATCAATACATGATTTGACCCCTCAAAGTCTTGTCAATGTTTGCAGGTTCAGCAGAGATGTATAGCGGGTCGTCATCAGCAAAGAGATGGTAGGAAGGGGCATGCTTCACAGAGCATCACCGAGTGGGAGTATGTAGATGGAGAACAGTAAGGGACCAAGGACTGACCCGAGGAACACCATACTTGATGGTGACTGCGGATGATGTGGACGATCCAACCTTCACACACTGTTTATGCTCCTGAGGTAGGAGCGTAGCCATTCAAGTGCAACTCCATCAAGTCTAAGTCTCTCTTTGTCTTTTGAGGGTGATGTCATGGTCAACTATAAGTGAGGGAATGTGGCTCTACTTGGGATTTCTCATTACATATGTTTAACATATGGCGGTTCCCATTTCTACATGTTTGATAGTTGAATCCTACACTGCTTCAAACTGTGGACTCAACCTAGTGGACGGGGTTTGTGTCTGAGGCTTGTTTTGAACTATGCAGCAATGGTGAGGAAGAAACTTGCACCAAACTCAACACCTGGAAATGACTGCCATTTCACCTGTCATAATGCATGGCCACCTGGATTTCCATCTCACATGTGCATTTCATGCAAACACAGGCACTCTGGATGTGGTCCAGCCTAACTGTGCATTTCATGCAAACACAGGCACTCTGGATGTGGTCCAGCCTAACTGTGCATTTCATGCAAACACAGGCACTCTGGATGTGGTCCAGCCTAACTGTGCATTTCATGCAAACACAGGCACTCTGGATGTGGTCCAGCCTAACTGTGCATTTCATGCAAACACAGGCACTCTGGATGTGGTCCAGCCTAACTGTGCATTTCATGCAAACACAGGCACTCTGGATGTGGTCCAGCCTAACTGTGCATTTCATGCAAACACAGGCACTCTGGATGTGGTCCAGCCTAACTTTGCATTGCAGTCAGCACTACTTTAAACAAGAAGGGCAAAGCCCATACGACTCACATACTTGACCTTGACCTTTATATGACCTTGACCTTCAGGTGACCTTCAAGGTCAAGGTCAAACAACTAAACCTACCAATGACATCATACACAAAGAAATGCTTTACACATTTTTCCTACCAAAATACATGTGACCTTGACCCAAGGTCAAGGTCATCCAAGGTCATGCAACACAAAGCTGTTAATTCAAGACATAGGAAGCACAATGGTGCTTATTGGCACTTTCTACCATGAGATATAGTCACTTTTAGTGGTTCACTACCCCATTTTGGTCACATTTCATAAGGGTCAAAGTGACCTTGAACTTGATGATATGTGACCAAATGTGTCTCATGATGAAAGTATAACATGTGCCCCACATAATTATTAAGTTTGAAACAGTTATCTTCCATAGTTCAGGGTCAAGGTCACTTCAAAATATGTATACAATCCAACTTTGAAGAGCTCCTGTGACCTTGACCTTGAAGCAAGGTCAACCAAACTGGTATCAAAAGATAGGGCTTGCTTTGCCCTATATACCACTTGTAGCTAAGGTCGCCATTCTCAATAACGTGGGAGAAAATTGGGAAAATGTGAAAAATGACTGTTTTTGAGACCACATTTATGGCTCCTGTGACCTTGAAGCAAGGTCAAGTCACTATGTATGTTTTTTGAGACCTTGTCATCATACACCATCATGCCACATTTGGTGTTGATAGACTTAATAGTCTCCGAGAAAAATCCAACGTTTAAGTTTTTTACGCCCGGACGGACGGACGCCCGGACGGACGGACGCCCGGACGGACGGACGGACGGACGGACGAAACGGCTCAGTACATAGACTCACTTTTGCTTCGTGAGTCAAAAAAGGGAATGCATTTTTAAAATGCTAATTGAATAGGAAAACAACTATTTTTAAAATGTCAAACCTGATAATTAGGCAAAGCACATATAAGGGGAGCTGAAGAAACTGAACAATCACAAAAACCTGTTTGTCATTACAGCATCAATGAATCCTGCCCTGTCCTTCAATAATACACAAGTTTACAAAGATTAAACTTATTGACACATTGTGGAAAAAAAGAAAACAAAACACAATGGATGTTTCCCTTATGAATACATTTTTGCATCCTAGGGGACATATGCTAGCAGCAAGATGTAGGGTAGCTTTTAAGTTCCATTTCCAAATTTACATCATTTAACATGATCAAACATGTTTTGCAAGAAATGTGTGGCCCTTGTGCTAAATTCCACTATTTATCTCACAAGTCATTACAGTTTACATTTGGATTTATTTCATTTTTCTTCAGAAAATAATGGGTAAATAGTTGCAGAAAACACACTTCAAGTTGAGGCATCTACAAACAAGCAGATATGGCTGTCCTCTAGACCCAAAGGCAAGCTGTCTACTGCACTGTTACAAGGTACTATGAAGTTGGTGCTCCCAAAAGCTGCTCCACATCCTGCTATCCCTTCACTAACATGACCATGAACATTATCAGAGTGGTGAATGTCCTGCTGGCTAGAAAACCCATGAGATCTATGCCAAGATGGCCATGGACCTTAAGGTATCCTGGAGCACCATGAAAACAGCAGTGATTAAAAAAAAAAATCAGCATCCAACCTTACATTGGTCATAATGCCAACCTTCTCACAGACTGGATGAAGAAGAGGCAGGCTGAGAAATGCCATGCCTTGCTGAAGCAGTTTGACATGCCATGTCACCAGCAGATTGTCTTCATTGACTTGAAGTCCCAGGTCTACCAAATATGATTGCCCAAGGTGTTCTGCATGCCAATGAAAATGGACCTAACTTTGATGAGAGCTAGTCATGGCTCGGACAGGGGTGATTGCATAGAGTAAGGCCCCACTGGTTGTCATCAATCAAGGCTTTAAGGAGAACAAGGACATCTAACAGGAGAACATCACCGATGAATACTTGCTTCTGTGAAGCTAGGCTCACTTTCATAACTGACCATAGACCTTCCAAATGAACTCTTCACTGGTGCTGGGCCCATCTGCCGAACTTCATCACTCCTAGTGAGTGCCCCCCTGCAGTTAGGACCTCACTCCAATAGACTAAGCATGTAGTAGTGCTTTGAGGCAAAGGCTTGCTCTGTCCACCTGTCTAGTCCCTGTAATGTTCCCCTATTAAGGCTTGGGATGGGATGGACTTCAGTTCAACTACCTGAGTTGCACTGTCTTTATCTTCCTGAATCAAGATCCAGCCTGTATGAAGTCAAAGGGCATGCTGCTTGAGAACTTCTGGTTGTTGTATGCTCTTTGACTTAAAAACATTACTTGTCATAAAGATCATCACTACTGTCTGTAGTCAGTGTAGATATAGCTGAATAATTTGAAAATAGAACAAAAAATTGTTTTGTAGCAGAAAAGATAAACCCGTGGCAGAGAGAATTGACCTTTTAAATTGAAAACAATAAATTGAATAATGCCAATCTACCCTTACAAATTATTTCATGCAATATTTTAAGGACATTCAGGCACCATATGTGACCATCTACCACAAAATGAGTGTTAAGTCACCTCTGGCTGTTTAGCGGTAGAGCCTAAAAATTGCAATAGAGGTGATGGAATGATGATTTTGAGATTTTATTTCATACAGCATCAACAACCATTCCTCCACATCCTCATAATATAAAAATTTGGGAAAATTGCTCTAGGTGCCCCAAATATACCTTTTTTCAAAACCATCCTCTTGTTTCATTCAAGTTTTTTAATCAGTGGAATCCCAAATATCATTCTAGTTCACAAGAGATTTGGCCTACAGGTGAAAGTATCTCTAGCCCAGTTGACATCACGTGATGGAAGGTTTTCGTCCAATTTATGCAAATGAAGGTCACACGAGAGGCTTGTGCGATAGCTGATCTGTTTCCTGACATACACCGTTAAAGTAGTTCTAAGACTATTTTGCACAAAACTCATAACTTACTCTTGTTGAGGTAATAAACAAGCGTTTATTTGATGAAATAAAATGTTTGCATTGAAATGGAAACAAGTTTAGACATCTGAATGATTTCTGTAAAAAGTGGAGAGAAAAATAGTATCAGAACAAACTATTTTTGGTGCAATGCTGTAACATGAAGGGTCAAGTCTATTACGCTTTCATTGCGAATTGTGCCAGAGTCAATACTGACTCGGATTCACAGAATGCCCAAATATAGCATCCTTTTGGAGCCTGTCTCTCCATAATCCCAGAAGATCTTATTCATCCAGTTCACATGGACAGAATAAGCTGCCTTCCCACTTTCTGTAAGGAATCATTTCACTGGCTAGAATGTCAGAATCAGCCCATTAAAAAGGCAGAAAAGAAAACATGTATAATCGTTTTCAAACATAAGGGCTTTCTCTCCTCATATGCAATTGGCTCATTTTAATCACACGACTGCCAAAAGCCCATCAGGTGGCAGCTTTCACAAACTGGTTGGAGTATAGGCAACTTCAGTCAGATGGGAACATAATGATGGTAGTGTGGAATTAGGTGGCAATTCTGCCTCTGGAGCAACATATTGTTGCAAAATTATGTCCAAATTATCAAATCACCATTGAAAGTGTGTTCAAAATTTCAACAACATCGATGCATGGTTGCTGAACATCAGCAATGTTTCAATAATGTTTTCTCAAAATTTCATAATTTGGGGGTACTATGTTTGAGTTCACATTATTCAGCAACCAATACTTGTATTGTCAAATGGTTTTCACCACTCAATAGAGCAGAAAAAATACTTTAAGAAAATGTTATGAAGTGAAAATCACCTAAAGGTGACTCGATATTCATTTCGTGGTTAATGGTCACATATGGTAGCAGCATATACATGAGTTATATGACAGCTAGGAGGTATAGCAGCAGATGGCCAGGGAAGATGATACATTGATGATAGGATGTGCTGAATTTCGTGGTTAATGGTCACATATGGTAGCAGCATATACATGAGTTATATGACAGCTAGGAGGTATAGCAGCAGATGGCCAGGGAAGATGATACATTGATGATAGGATGTGCTGACTAAAATTGTGCTCAGTCTGAAATAATCTATCATTCAGCAAATGAATACAACATGTGGAATAGAACCATGCCATTAACAATTTTGACAGACAGGATGACTGCTATGCCTGCAGAATGCTAAGTTGTTGTTTTTTTATTGCACAAGGCAGTTACATGATAGCATGTACACTGTCAGTGCAGAATGTATTCAAGGGATAAAAAAAGTTGTGAACAGTTGTTTTTAAGTTTGCACATTTAGATGCTGATGACACACTCATCTCCCTAGCCTATTATTCTACTGATACCCAATGAAAAAATCTCATCTCCTGACATGAATATAGACCACTTCTTTGCAGTAAAAAGCACTAGCATTATGCTGTGGTCTCTGGTATGAACCCCTGATATATATTTGTTGAGATGCTTAC
>JAWQFJ010002934.1:0-5000 GCA_034096865.1 Theodoxus fluviatilis | reverse complement strand
GGAAACAAAGCTATTTACACAATATTGTGCACAAAGATTGCTATTCATACCCACTGTTTTCTGTTGTTATTTTTCCAATTAACAGTTCCATCAATACTTCCTTCCTATCCTCCTGGCTCCTGTACCAGAAAAATCACATAAACATTTTCCAAATCAGGCCCCATGTTTTACACATATCCATGAATAAGGATTCATCTAGCACTCAAGGAAACATCAAGTATCAATTGACAACTTCACATTAACTATGCCCTCAAGCAAATTTATCTCTGAAGCTGTAAATCCCATCCAATGCAAAGCTTTGACACAGATGCCATATTAACTTAGTGATGGCTTTTAAATTGCATCTTTGCCTGTCCTCAGGCAATGTTCAAACAAAATAAGTTTTTTTTAAATGGATGGAGATAGATCAATATTTGGTTCTTAAGATTCTAATAATATGAGACCTGTCCCCAATGGCAACATTAAATAACAAGAAAGGCAAAGCCCACACGACTCACATACTGAGAGGATGTGAAAAATGGCTGTTTTTTAGACAATATTTACGGCCCCTGCGACCTTGACCTTGAAGCAAGGTCAAGTCACTGTGTATGTTTTTTGACGCCTTGTCATCATACACCATAATGCCAAATTGGGTGTTGATAGACTTAATAGTCTCCGAGAAAAATCCAACGTTAAAGTTTTTTACGGACGACAGGACACCCGGACGGATGACACGGGTGACCTAGTATGAAAGTATAACATGTGCCCCACATAATTATTAAGTTTGAAACAGTTATCTTCCATAGTTCAGGGTCAAGGTCACTTCAAAATATGTATACAATCCAACTTTGAAGAGCTCCTGTGACCTTGACCTTGAAGCAAGGTCAACCAAACTGGTATCAAAAGATAGGGATGACTTTGCCCTATATACCATATATAGGTCAGGTATCCATTCCAATCTCAAAAACTTCAGAGAAAATTGAGAAAATGTGAAAAATGACTGTCTTTTAGACAACATTTATGGCCTCTGCGACCTTGACCTTGAAGCAAGGACAAGTCACTATGTATGTTTTTTGAGGCCTTGTCATCATACACCATCATGCCACATTTGGTATTGATAGACTTAATAGTCTCCTAAAAAAATCCAACGTTAAAGTTTTTGGACGCCCGGACGCCCGGACGCCCAAACGCCCGGATGGACGAAACGGGTGAGTACATAGACTCACTTTTGCTTCGCATGTGAGTCAAAAACCAACTGCACATGCCATACTCATTTCCATTCATTCCTATTCTGTAAGTGTAAGCATCAGTTCCACAGTAACATTTCAGCACTTTTGAAACTTGCAGGGTGGAAGGTGGGAGGGGATGAGGAGGCTTGGTAATCAGAATGAGAAGAGCATACCTTTTCAGGGGCCTTGGGTTCATGCTCAAGCAATCTCCTGACTTGAGACCCATATGCCAAGTTACTTTCATCCTTGCTGTCTGCCAGTGTTACAGCCAGGAGTAACAGTGCTGCCAGACACAAGCACAGTCCGGCACCAAGCTTGAGGTACGACCTGGTAAGTGCCATTCTACCTGCAAGTAGAGTGAAGTACTAAATCATCAAAGAGAAATCAATGCTCATACATAACACACTATGTAAATTATTTTGAAAAAAGATCAAATAAATCATAGGCGGCAGAAAAATTCTCCATGGGGCATGGAGAAAGGCACAGAGCAAGCGAGCGAGAGAGAGAGAGAGAGAGAGTGAGAGAGAGAGAGAGAGTGAGAGAGAGAGAGAGAGTGAGAGAGAGAGAGAGAGAGAACGAACGAAACGAAACGAAATGATTTTAATGTATAGGTCACCGGCCCATTACATTGGAGCGAAACGCGAAGAAAACACGAACATGAAAATTAAACAAGAAGGGCAAAGCCCATACGACTCACATGCTTGACCTTGACCTTTATATGACCTTGACCTTCAGGTGACCTTCAAGGTCAAACAACTAAACCTACCAATGACATCATACACAAAGAAATGCTTTACACATTTTTCCTACCAAAATACATGTGACCTTGACCCAAGGTCAAGGTCATCCAAGGTCATGCAACACAAAGCTGTTAATTCAAGACATAGGAAGCACAATGGTGCTTATTGGCACTTTCTACCATGAGATATAGTCACTTTTAGTGGTTCACTACCACATTTTGGTCACATTTCATAAGGGTCAAAGTGACCTTGACCTTGATGATATGTGACCAAATGTGTCTCATGATGAAAGTATAACATGTGCCCCACATAATTATTAAGTTTGAAACAGTTATCTTCCATAGTTCAGGGTCAAGGTCACTTCAAAATATGTATACAATCCAACTTTGAAGAGCTCCTGTGACCTTGACCTTGAAGCAAGGTCAACCAAACTGGTATCAAAAGATAGGGCTTGCTTTGACCTATATACCACTTGTAGCTAAGGTCGCCATTCTCAATAACGTGGGAGAAAATTGGGAAAATGTGAAAAATGACTGTTTTTGAGACCATATTTATGGCTCCTGTGACCTTGACCTTGAAGCAAGGTCAAGTCACTATGTATGTTTTTTGAGGCCTTGTCATCATACACCATCATGCCACATTTGGTGTTGATAGACTTAATAGTTTCCGAGAAAAATCCAACGTTTAAGTTTTTTACGGACGCCCGGACGGACGCCGGACGCCCGGACGCCCGGACGGACGGACGACACGGCTCAGTACATAGACTCACTTTTGCTTCGCATGTGAGTCAAAAAGGAAAAAGAAAAAAAGAAAGAAAGAAAAAAAATTCACTATAAAAAGTTCTTCAACAAGAAGGGCAAAGCCCATACGACTTACATGCTTGACCTTGACCTTTATATGACCTTGACCTTCAGGTGACCTTCAAGGTCAAGGTCAAACAACTAAACATACCAATGACATCATACACAAAGAAATGATTTACACATTTTTTTCCTACCAAAAAAACATGTGACCTTGACCCAAGGTCAAGGTCATCCAAGGTCATGCAACACAAAGCTGTTAATTCAAGACATAGGAAGCACAATGGTGCTTATTGGCACTTTCTACCATGAGATATAGTCACTTTTAGTGGTTCACTACCACATTTTGGTCACATTTCATAAGGGTCAAAGTGACCTTGACCTTGATGATATGTGACCAAATGTGTCTCATGATGAAAGTATAACATGTGCCCCACATAATTATTAAGTTTGAAACAGTTATCTTCCATAGTTCAGGGTCAAGGTCACTTCAAAATATGTATACAATCCAACTTTGAAGAGCTCCTGTGACCTTGACCTTGAAGCAAGGTCAACCAAACTGGTATCAAAAGATAGGGCTTGCTTTGACCTATATACCACTTGTAGCTGAGGTCGCCATTCTCAATAACGTGGGAGAAAATTGGGAAAATGTGAAAAATGACTGTTTTTGAGACCACATTTATGGCTCCTGTGACCTTGACCTTGAAGCAAGGTCAAGTCACTATGTATGTTTTTTGAGGCCTTGTCATCATACACCATCATGCCACATTTGGTGTTGATAGACTTAATAGTCTCCGAGAAAAATCCAACGTTTAAGTTTTTTACGGACGGACGCCCGCCCGGACGCCCGGACGGACGGACGACACGGCTCAGTACATAGACTCACTTTTGCTTCGCATGTGAGTAAAAACTGGCAACCAGTTTCGGCACATGCAACGAGCACGTGTGAAAACGATGAATTTCTCGAAATGTTCATTTTCTGCGTGCAACGCGTGGAGGTTGCTGGCACGTCGGCGACATCCTGCTCGTTGTGGGCTTGTTTACGCTGGCGCGTTGACGAACAGCTGATCGAGGAGGAAGTACAGGTCGAGTATCACCGGGTGCACTTGTACGTGTCGACAGGAAGGTCCACTTGTCTGATGCCTCGGGATCGTGCAGGCAATCTGTAGAGGTAGCTGGAAAAGATGGAGAAGATGGAGCCTCGTCTGTCACTTTGCCCGGATCACAAGCCTCTGCAATGCTGGTTTCTAATGCGCTCACTTGTTCCTGCATGGTACGGGACTTGCTCCGAGCCATCTCGCTCATCAGCTTCTGCAGGTCCTCCAACGTTGCCTCTTTCCTAGCGGATGGAACTGTGCTAACGGGAGGGTCATCCGGAAGGTGTGGTGCTTCTTCTGCAGGGGAATCCTTCTTGGAGGCCGAGGTTTCTGCTTCTTCCATGTCATCACAGCTGGAGGGGTCAGAGGTCACGGGTGGTAGGGTGACGTAATCGGGCGGCACTTGGGAGCGAGTACTTCGTGCATCAGCGTGAGCACAAACAGTTTCTTTCACGACATCATTTTCGACAGAATTTGTTCGCGAAATATACTCGAAATGTCTCTGCTCACCCCTCTGTCGATGTTCTTCTGCCCGTTGTTGGTCCCGTCGTCTCTGTGCTGGAGTCTTCCTGCGCCAAAAGCCATATCTATCTATCTATCTATCTATCTATCTATCTATCTATCTATCTATCTATCTATCTATCTATCTATCTATCTATCTATCTATCTATCTATCTATCTATCTATCTATCTATCTATCTATCTATCTATCTATCTATCTATCTATCTATCTATCTATCTATCTATCTATCTATCTATCTATCTATATATATATCTATCTATCTATCTATCTATCTATCTATCTATCTATCTATCTATCTATCTATCTATCTATCTATCTATCTATCTATCTATCTATCTATCTATCTATCTATCTATCTATCTATCTATCTATCTATCTATCTATCTATCTATCTATCTATCTATCTATCTATCTATCTATCTATCTATCTATCTATCTATCTATCTATCTATCTATCTATCTATCTATCTATCTATCTATCTACTCTATCTATCTATCTATCTATCTATCTATCTATCTATCTATCTATCTATCTATCTATCTATCTATCTATCTATCTATCTATCTATCTATCTATCTATCTATCTATCTATCTATCTATCTATCTATCTATCTATCTATCTATCTATCTA